>WNWK01016800.1:0-44008 GCA_009830355.1 Cherax destructor
TACCTAGGAACTAGAATGCCTGGAGAGAAGCTCCCAGGGTAAAACTGGGAAGGAACTAAGGGAGGGATGAGGAGGAGGAGGAGGAAAGGGAAAAGGGAGGATGGGGAGATGGGAAAAGGGAGGGGATTGGGGGTAATTAGGTTCGGTCTGAGGAAGAAGACCAAAAGGTCCAATTCCTCAGACCGATAGCCTCTTTACCACGTCAAGGAGCCCCCCTTAAAGAGGTGTATACCTGAAAGAACCCTTTTGGGTTAGTCTTCGAATCCCTTGCGACCTTAGCCTCATAATCCCTTTTTGCTTTTCTTATTCCTTTTTTATTTCTCTCTTTAATTGAAAATATTGATTTCTTATCTGTCCATCCCCTCTTTTGATACGCCTATATATGCCTCTCTTTTGACCAATGAGATGTTTTAATCTATTGTTCATCCATTTAGGATCATTTTTGTTAGATCTAATTTCCCTACTTGGAACAAAAGTTGTCTGGGCAGCTAGAACTATGCTCTGAAAAACGTCATATTGGCAACCAAAACCATCTACCTGACCCATAGTCAGGTCATCCCAATTAGCCCACCTAGGTAATTTCTCAGCCCCATGAAGTCGGCTACACGAAAGTCTGGAACTGAGACTTGATTGCAGTTACCTGGGTAATTCCATGATATATTAAAACTAAGTGATTTGTGATCGCTTTCCCCAAGCTCTTCATTAACCTCAAGATTATTAATTAGTGATTCTTTGTTAGCAAGAACCAAATCAAGCAAGTTGCTACCTCTAGTTGGTTCTGTCACAAACTGTTTTAAAAACAATCCTGAACCGTATCAAGAAAGTCACTAGACTCAAGATTACCTGTCACATTGTTCCAATCAATGTGTCTAAAGTTAAAATCTCCCATTAACACAACATTTTCATATCTAGACGCCTTATGAATTTCGTCCCATAGCAGCTTACTGCGCTCCCTATCCAGGCTTGGGGTCTGTAAATCACACCCAAAATTAATTTTCACGACCCTCGAGAAACTGTAGCCAAACAGATTCTGTGTCAGCTGTTTCTAATCTTATATCTTGTCTAACACAACAATTTAAATTATCTCTGACATACATCGCCACTCCACCACCCTTCCTGTTGACCCTATCAGTGTGGAATAGTTTGTAACCCTGAATGTTGCACTCGGAAGGCATTTCTCTATCTTTCAGGTTGAACCAGGTCTCTGTTATAGCAATAATATCTATATTACCTGCACTTGCAAGTAATCTTAGCTCATCTATCTTATTTCTTAGACTCCTACTATTTGTATAGTAAACCTCAAGGAGCTAGTCACTCGTTGCCCTCTACTATCTCTCTTTGTTTGTTGATCAATTGTTTTGCATTTACAAACAACTTTATTTTGAATCTTATCTTTTAAACATAACCCTGGGGTATCCTGGAAATATCTGCTGTTTCCAGGCCTAATACCACAGCCTGATTGTTCCCACAAACACCCATACCTCTATAATCTATCAGTTTAAAGTCCTAGACAAGTCTCGAATGACCCCCTCAATCGAATTGGCTAATGCAACCACTCCAGCCCCAGAGAGATGAACCCCATCCCTTGCATACATATCACGTTTGCCATAGAATTTGTCCCAGTTATCAATGAATGGAATTGCAAGTTCCTTGCAGTACCTGTCTAGCCAGCAATTTATACCAATTGCCCTAGACATCCATTCATTGCCCACTCCTTTCTAGGCAAAATGCTACATATGATTGGGATACCTCCCTTAGACCTAACGACTTCTATGGCTGACCTATACTTATCTAGTAGCTCCTGTCTTCTGCCCTTCCCAATGTCATTACCACCAGCACTAAGACAGATAATAGGCTTGTTCCCATTACCTGACATAATATTATCCAACCTGCTGACTATGTCACCAATACCAGCTCCTGGGAGGCACACCCTCTGTCTGACCTTCCTGTCTGTTACAAAGGCACGGTCCATATATCTTACCTGAGAGTCTCCCACAATCAGAATATTCTTACCTTGATTAGCAGGGAGTCAGTGGTACCTTTAACCTCACTGACCACTGAAGTACACTCGTCCTGGAGAACAGAGAATCGATTTCCTACCTTCACATCTTCACTATTAACCTTCTTTATCTTCCTTCTTCCTGAATTGTGAACCACTTGCCACTTAAAGCGGCTGCCACTTTCACTGTTGGTAACCATTTCCTCCTTACCAGCTCCAACCATCTCACACTCACTCCCACACCCATCTAGGCGAAGCTTCAGCCTCCTATTTTCCTCCTGAAGTAGTAGAACCTCCTTCTTCAACACTTCAACCTGAGATTCTAAAACACTGCAGTGTTGTTTCTTGGAGGGATATCCTCAGGCCCTTATTTATATCTCTTTGTTAATACCCATCTTCCACTTATACACTTCAGTCATGTCCCATCTTCCACTTATACACTTCAGTCATGTCCCATCTTCCACTTATACACTTCAGTCATGTCCCATCTTCCACTTATACACTTCAGTCATGTCCATATTCCACTTATACACTTCAGTCATGTCCCATCTTCCACTTATACACTTCAGTCATGTCCCATCTTCCACTTATACACTTCAGTCATGTCCCATCTTCCACTTATACACTTCAGTCATGTCCCATCTTCCACTTATACACTTCAGTCATGTCCCATCTTCCACTTATACACTTCAGTCATGTCCCATCTTCCACTTATACACTTCAGTCATGTCTTTCCTCATTCTTCGTCTTGCAAGAGAATGTAGTTTAAGGAATTTCAATCTTTCTTCGTATGGAAGATTTCTTATGCTATGTATTAATTTTGTCATTCTTCTCTGAATGTTCTCTAACTAATTTATATCCATTCTATAATATGTTGACCAGAACTGAGCTGCATAATCTAAGTGAGGCCTTACTAATGTGTAGAGCTGTAGTATAACCTCTGGACTCCTGTTACTTACACTTCTTGATATAAATCCCAGTAATCTGCTTTATTACGTACACTTAGGCATTGCTGTCTTGGTTTCAGGTTCTTGCTTACTATAACTCCTAAGTTCTATATTATTTAGTCTATTATAAGTGCTAGAGTTATTTACATGAGCTTGAACTGCTTGGTTTTGGTCTTTTCTTTGCCACTTCACCCGCCCCTCGCGCTGGTATTGACATGATTACCTCCTAATCATTGACATGATTAGCTCCTTAATTTTCTTAGAGAGAAGGCCAATGAAGGGTTGCTTCTTCTCCCTATACCTACTGATGTCTTTTTTGATCTTATCCGCCTTTGTGTGGACTCTAATTCCTTTTCTTTTCAAGGTAAATATTATTCTCAAACCTTTGGTGTCGCTATGGGCTCTCCTCTATCTCCTGTTCTTGCTAATCTTTACATGGAATACTTCGAGATTGTCCTTCTTCCCACTATTGATGTACGTCCATCACTCTGGCTCCGCTATGTAGATGACATCTTTGCTCTTTGGCCTCATGACTTAAGTCTCTTCCAACCTTTTCTTGATGCTCTTAATAATCTTGCCCCTTCCATTAAGTTTAAAGCTGATTGGGAATCTAATTCTTTGCTTCCTTTCCTTGATGTTCATGTCCACCGCTCAGTTACAGGTTTTGCCTTCTCCGTGTACCACAAGCCTATGCACAGTGGCATGTACATTCACTACTTCTCTTATCATGCTTCATCTGTCAAGAAAAGTGTTCTTATCTCCCTCTTTCTCCGTGCTCTCCGCATCTGTGATCCTCAGTTCCTTGAAGCAGAAATTTCCACTCTTCATAATTCATTTTCCCGCCTGGGCTACCCTTCCCATTTCATAGACTCTGCTTTCTCTCGTGCCAAACGGACTTTCTTCTCTCCTAAACCCTCTACTCCTGGGAACTCTCCAGTCCTCTGCCTTCCCTACATCTCTGGTCTCTCTAATCTCAGCAACTCTCTCCGTTCCTTAGACATCAAACTTACCTTTCGTCAGACTAACACTCTTCGCACTAATCTAGTTCATACCTCCCCTCCCTCTATAGATTCTCCTGGTGTCTACTCTGTTTCTCGTTTAAAAGGAGGATAAGAATATCCTCCTTTTAACGTCCTTCTTAATGTGAGTATATTGATTCATAAGATGACCCTCACCTCTTTTGATGCGACTATAAATTCCTTTCTTCTCCCCTAAAAGGGGCTTGAGCCTATTTTTCGTCCATTTCGGATCACTGCTATTCGATCTCTTTTTTTTTTTTATATGGAATAAATGTTCTTCGGGCAGCATGTATAGTGTTCAGAAAACTGTCATACTGATAGTTCTCTTCGTTACCCCAGTCCACACATGATAGGTGTTCTCTAAGCCCAATGTAATCTGCTAAGCGAAAATCCGGGACTGTTACTGGTCGGTCGTGCCAAGTTGCTCTGTAATCTCTAGATTATTAAGAAGGTTATTTCCCTTGTTTGTTCTGTCACATAATGCTATAAAAACAATCTTGAACTACCTCCATAAGTCATTTGACTCAAGATTCCAGTCAAGAAATTCCAACTAATTTGACTAAAGTTATCTTGCCTTGTGAGCTTAACAATTTCTTCCCAGTGTGGGCTCCCTTGGTCCCTATCAAAATTTAGGGGATGGTAAATCACGCCTAAAATTAATTTTCACTCCCGAAAATTCTATCCAGACTGTGTGTGTGTTCTTTCAGTCTCTATACCCGCTGTTATGCCGCACTTTAAGTGTTCTGGCACAATATAGTGCCACCCCACCTCCATTCCTGTTACTTATATCAACGTGGAACAACTTTAAACCCTGACTGTGACATTCAGCATGTCCTGATTCTTCATGATAAACCAAGTCCAGTTATGACAAATACGTCATTGTTACCAGAACTTGTAACTCGTCCATCTTGTTTCTGGCACCACCACTATTTGTATAAGTGATACAGAACACTGTGCCACAGTCATAGCAGTGCCAGACAGTGCCACAGCAGTCATAGGAGTGCCAGACAGTGCCACAGCAGTGCCAAAACAGTTTCAGGCAGTACCACAGTAGTTACAGTGCCACAGCAATACCAGACAGTGCCAAAGCAGTTCCACAGCAATGCCAGTGCCAAAACAGTGCCAGGCAGTGCCACAGTAGTACCAGTGCCAAAGCAGTGTCAGACAGTGTCAAACAGTGTCACAGCAGTTCAACAGTACCAAAGCAGTTCCAGACAGTACCAGAGCAGTTCCAGGTAGTGCCTAAGCAGTTCCAAACAGTGCAAAAGCAGTTCCAGTGCCACATCAGTTCCAGACAGTGTCACAGCAGGTCTAGACAGTGTCAAAGCAGTTCCAGACAGTGCCACAAAATTTCCAGTGTCACAGCAGTTCCAGGCAGTGAGAAAGCCGTTCCAGACAGTCCCACAAGAGTACTAGTGTCACAGCAGTACCAGACAGTGTCACAGCAATTCCAGACAGTGTCACACCAGTTACAGTGCCAAAGCAGTTCTAGATAGTGCCACCGCAGTGCCAGACAGTGCCACCGCAGTGCCAGTGCAAAGCAGTTCTAGACAGTGCCACCGTAGTTCCAGACAGTGCTAAAGCAGATCTAGACAGTGTCAGAGCAGGCAGTGCCACAAAGCAGACAGTCAACTATTTCCTGAGTTAACCACCCCTCCCCCCCTCTCTCTCCCACTCACTCTTTCACTCTCTCTTACTCTCTCTCTCACTCTCATACTGGGAAACATTGACCAACACTCTCAATCTAAACAATTAGTGTTCCAAGAACACCAGTCACTGTGACTCACCAGTCACTGACTGATAAACCAAGTCTTGCAGTGAACCACTGATATAAACCAAGTCTTACAGTGGATCTTACCTTCAAGGATCACAACACTATCATTATGGATAACAAGAACTTTCAAAACTTGAGATGTCAAGTTAATGATGATCCTGTTTAAGTCACTTGTTCTCTCTAGGCTGGAGTACTGACACTCTCTATCTCTCACTCTTAATTTTTCACTCTCTCTCTCATTCATATATATATATATATATATATATATATATATATATATATATATATATATATGTCGTGCCGATTAGGTAAAACTGGTCAATTAGTAAGAACTCATCTAAAATTAAGTCCTTTCTAAAATTTTCTCTAATACGTTTGAAGATATATATTTTTATTTATGTTAATGTAAAATTTATAATTTTGCACCAAAAGAATCTTACAAAACTTACCTAACCTTATTATAACAAGCGCAATTTAATTTAGCCTAACCCAAATAAATATATTTTGGATACGTTTGCAATAATTTAGTAATTAACAAACACAATGAAATATATTTTTTTTCGTTAGGTTCAGAATGATTTTTGCGAAATTATTGCATAAACAAATTTTCGCTTGTCTTATATAGCAAGAGGAGCGTTGCTATTTAAGCCAAAATCGCAAGTTTTACCTAATCGGCACGACATATATATATATATATATATATTGTAACCACGAACGAGAGGTATTGATCAATAACAACACTGCGGCTAGCCGAGATTAGAACCCATGTCGTTTTGGCCCGCATCATGGTGAGCGAAAATCACACATGACGCTCTAACCCATGGGACCACGTAATCCTACAAGAACCAAGCACCCAGCAGAGCTAGGTGTTTTACCTTGATCCGAGGACATACGGTGGTGTGGTGCCTCTGAGCTAATTTCATTCTTCTACGAGTAGTAGAATGAAATTAGCTCAAAGGTACACACCACCGAATGTCCTTGGATCAAGGAAAAATACCTAGCTCTGCTAGGTGTTTGGTTCTTGTAGAATTGCGTGGACCTGTAGGTTAGAGCGTTATGTGTGATTTTCGCTCACCATGAGGTGGGCCAAAACGACATGGGTTCGAATCCTCGGCTAGCCGCAGTGTTGAGATATATATATAAATTACTATCTCACTCTTTCTGACACACACACACACTATCTCTCTCTCTCTCTCTCTCTCTCTCTCTCTCTCTCTCTCTCTCTCTCTCTCTCTCTCTCTCTCTCTCTCCAGTAGACAATATAGAAGACAGAGACGAGGTTCATCTGGTCTGGAGACCACAGATCAATCCCAGGACCAGTTATCAGCCTCCTGGATCGACTTTCTAAGTCAGAGCGTTCAGGTCTGAGACCTGCCTGGCTTCCCTGAGTTAGGACCACTCCAAGACCCTCTCTCGGGTCTTTATCATCACAGTCACAGCTTAAAACAGGTCCAGGACCAACTGAAAACACCTAAAAGATCCCAGCAAGATCCTGTGTTAGTTGGTAATTGTGGTAACCAGGGTATTGTTGTAGTCAGGGTATTGTGGTAGCCAGGGTATTGTTGTAGTCAGGGTATTGTGGTAGCCAGGATATTGTGGTAGCCAGGGTATTGTTGTAGTCAGGGTATTGTGGTAGCCAGGGTATTGTGGTAGCCAGGGTATTGTGGTAGCCAGGGTATTGTGGTAGCCAGGGTATTGTGGTAGCCAGGGTATTGTGGTAGCCAGGGTATTGTGGTAGCCAGGGTATTGTGGTAGCCAGGTATTGTGGTAGCCAGGTATTGCGGTAGTAGCCAGGGTATTGTGGTAACCAGGTATTGTGGTAGCCAAGGTATTGTGGTAGCCAGGGTATTGTGGTAGCCAGGGTATTGTGGTAGCCATGGTATTGTGGTAGCCAAGGTATTGTGGTAGCCAGGGTATTGTGGTAGCCAGGGTATTGTGGTAGCCAGGGTATTGTGGTAGCCAGGGTATTGTAGTAGCCAGGGTATTGTGGTAGCCAGGGTATTGTGGTAACCAGGGTATTGTGGTAACTAGGGTATTGTGGTAGCCAGTATATTGCGGTAGTAGCCAGGGTATTGTGGTAGCCAGGGTATTGTGGTAGCCAGGATATTGTGGTAGCCAGGGTATTGGGGTAGCCAGGGAATTGGGGTAGCCAGGGAATTGGGGTAGCCAGGGTATTGGGGTAGCTAGGGTATTGGGGTAGCCAGGGTATTGGGGTAGCCAGGGTATTGGGGTAGCCAGGGTATTGTGGTAGCCAAAATATTGTGGTAGCAAGGGTATTGTGGTAGCAAGAGTATTGTGGTAGCAAGGATATTGTGGTAGCCAGGGTATTGTGCTAGCCAGGGTATTCTGGTAGCCAGGGTATTGTGGTAGCCAGGGTATTGTGGTAGCCAGGGTATTGTGGTAGCCAGGGTATTGTGGTAGCCAGGGCATTGTGGTAGCCAGAGTATTGTGGTAGTCAGGGTATTGTGGTAGCCAGGGTATTGTGGTAGCCAGGGTATTGTGGTAGCCAGGGTATTGTGGTAGCCAGAGTATTGTGGTAGTCAGGGTATTGTGGTAGCCAGGATACTGTGGTAGCCAGGGTATTGTGGTGGCGGCCACTGTTTCTTAATCTATTTAAGGGGCAACAGAAACTAACGGGATGCAAGAGGCGTTGCAACAGTTGATGAGACACTGTTGTTGACCTCATGGTCCTGGGGACCATTAGTGGCCATGGTTCCCAAAAGGGTCATGCCCAGCAGGAAATTTTGTGGCATGAACGTCATACCCACATGCACATGTGTACACTAACATGTTTACACAGACACGTGTGTATGTAAAATACAGAACTTCAAGTGTAGGTGTGTCATGGTCCAGGAGCTGTATCTCAAGTACACACACACACACACTCAATGAAGGTATGGCACACCAAAGCTGATGGAATTACAAATAAGAGTGAAGAGTGGCAGGAAAGAATCACTTAGGCATCCCTGGACATCATAACACTCACAGAGACAAAGTTCACGGAAGTGATAACAGACGCTGTCTTCCCGTCTGGATATCAGATCCTGAGGAAAGACAGAGGAAACAGAGAGTGAGGAGGAGTTGCACTGCTCATCAAAAACAATAGATTTTTGAGGAGATGGGAGGACTAGTCACAGGTGTATTGGACAACTACATAGTAGGAACACTTCTAATTTGGGAAGAAAAAATGATGATAGCAGTGATGTACAACCTGCCACTAAACAGCAGGAGGCCAAGACAAGAATAATATGAAAGCAACAGAGCAATGGTGGACACACTAGCCGAGGTGGCCCAGAAGGACCACATAAGCAAGGCAAAGTTACTCATCATGTGGGACTTCAACCACAAGGAGATTGACTATGAGAATCTGGAGCCATATGAGGGACAAGAGATGTGGAGAGTCAAGATTCTGGAGGCAGTGCTGGAAAACTTCATGTACCAACATGTTAGGGACACAACCAGAGAGGAGACGAACCAGCAAGGCTGGACCTCGTATTTACCTTGTACAGCTCAGACAAGGAAGATATCACACATGAAAGACCCTAGGTGATAGTGACCACGTGGTCTTGAGTTTCAAATACATAGTAAAATTAACAATGGAGAGTGAAGGAGACCGAGGAGGAAAAAGCCAAACTTCCAAAAGGCGACTATACAGTATGAAGCCATTCCTGCATGAGGTGCTGTGGGCAAGCGAGCTAGAGGGAAAGACAGTAAATGAAATGATGGAACACGTGACCACAAAGTACAGGGAGGCAGAGGAGAAGTTCATACTAAGGCGCAACAGAAACAATGGGAAGACCAGAGTGAGCCCTTAGTTTGCCAGGAGGCGTGGAGGGGCCAAAGCCAAGTGTGCTAGAGCATGGAAGATGTATAGAAGGCAAAGGACCCAGGAAAACAAGGAGTTCAGCAGAAAAACCAGAAATGAATATGCATGGATAAGGAGAGAGGCCCAGCAGGAATATGAGAATGACATAGCATTAAAAGCCAAATCTGACCCAAAGTTGTTATACAGCCACATCAGGAGTAAAACAACAGTCAAGGACCAGGTAATTAGGGAACGACCAGGAAGTATGTGAGGAGCTCAGCTCAAGATTCAGGGAGATATTCACAGTGGAGACAGAGAGGCTTCCAGCAAACCGAAGTAGTAGGGTGCACCAGCAAGTGCTGGACACACTGCACACAACCGAAAAGGTAAAGAAACTGCTAGAGGAGCTAGAAACATCGAAGGCGGTATACCCAGATAACATCTATCCTTGGGTCCTTAGAGAGGGAGCACATGCCCTGTGTGTGGCACTAACAACAATCTTCAATAAATCTGTTAAAAGAGGCCAACTGCCTCAGGTGTGGAAGACAGCAAATGTAGTCACGATTTTTAAGAAAGTAGACAAACAGGCTCCACTAAGTTACAGACCAGTGTTGCTGACATGTACTGTATGCAAAGTTTTGGAGATTATTATCAGGAAAAAGTGGTGGAGGACCTAGAAATGAATGGACTCATACATGACAACCATCATGGCTTCAGGGAAGGGAAATCCTGCATCACAAACCTTTTGTAGTTCTATGAAAAGGTAACGGAAGTAAGGAGAGAGAGAGAGAGAGAGAGAGAGAGAGAGAGAGAGAGAGAGAGAGAGAGAGAGAGAGAGAGAAGAGGATGGGTAGCCTGCATCTTCTTGGACTGTAAGAAGGCTTCCGACACAGTACCACACAAGAGACTGGTTGAAAAGCTAGAGGAGCAGGTAGGAATAGGAGGGAAAGTACTGGAGTGGATCAGGGAATACCTGGCAAGAAGGAAACAACGTGTGTCGGTGCGAGACGAGGTGTCAGAATAAGTGCATGTGTCTAGTGGGGTTCCATAAAGGTCAGTCCTGTATATGTGAATGACATGACGGAAGAGAGAGATTCAGAGGTGTCCCTGTTTACAGACGATGTGAAAGTGAGGAAAATACAAGCAGAAGAGGATCAGGTAAGCCTACAAGTTGACCAGGATAGGCTGCAAACCTGGTCCGACAAATGGCTCCTGGAGTTACTGCAGCAAGTACAAAGTTATGAAGCTTGGGCCAGGACAAAGAAGACCGCAGAGGGAGTACAGCCTAAGAGGTCAGGGGCTACAAAACTCACTCTTGGAAAAGGATCTTGGGGTGAGCATCATACCAAGCACATCTACTGAGGTGCACATCAACCAAATAACTGGTGCAGCACATGGACACCTGGCAAACCTGAGAATAGCGTTTCGATATTTAAGTAAGGAGTCATTCAAGACACTACACCGTGTAAGTCAGGCCCATATTGGAGTATGCAGCACCAGTATAGAACCCACAACTAATCAAACACGTCAAGAAATTAAAGAAAGTGTAAAGGTTTGTAACAAGACTAGTCCCGGAGCTAAGGGTTATGTCCTACGAGGAGAGATTAAGAGAAATCGACCTGACGACACTGGAGGACAGGAGGGATAGGGTGGACATAACATATAAAATACTGAAAGGAATTGACAAGCGGAATAGGGAGAATGTTCCAGGGATGGGACACAGCAACAAGGGGTCACAATTGGAAGTTGAAAACTCAGATGAGTCACAGGGATGTTAGGAAGTATTTCTTTATCCATAGAGTTGCCAGGCAGTGGAACAATCTGGAGAGTGATGTAGTGGAGGCAGGATCCATACATAGCTTTAAGAAGAGGCAATATAAAGCTCTTGGAGCAGGGAAAGAGTGGACCTTGTAGCGAACAATGAAGAGGCGGGGCCAGGAGCTATGATTCGACCCTGCAACCAAAATACGTTAGTACACACAAACGCACAAACGCACGCACGCGCACGCACGCACACACACAACTTTCCAAGCAGCAGACATAATGAGTTTACCAAACATTACAATATGGTAACTGGGAGAACATGTTAGAGCAGTCAATGACCTCACCAGCAGGCGGCTGCTCGACCCCCCTAACACATCTTGGGCTACCACACCCTTCTCCAGGTAGTATGGACTACCACACCCTTCTTCTGGTAGTGTGGACTACCACACCCTTCTCCTGGTAGTCTGGACTACCACACAGTTCTCCTGGTAGTCTGGACTACCACACCGTTCTCCTGGTAGTCTGGACTACCACACCCTTCTCCTGGTAGTCTGGACTACCACACAGTTCTCCTGGTAGTCTGGACTACCACACAGTTCTCCTGGTAGTCTGGACTACCACACAGTTCTCCTGGTAGTCTGGACTACCACACAGTTCTCCTGGTAGTCTGGACTACCACACAGTTCTCCTGGTAGTCTGGACTACCACACAGTTCTCCTGGTAGTCTGGACTACCACACAGTTCTCCTGGTAGTCTGGACTACCACACAGTTCTCCTGGTAGTCTGGACTACCACACAGTTCTCCTGGTAGTCTGGACTACCACACAGTTCTCCTGGTAGTCTGGACTACCACACAGTTCTCCTGGTAGTCTGGACTACCACACAGTTCTCCTGGTAGTCTGGACTACCACACAGTTCTCCTGGTAGTCTGGACTACCACACAGTTCTCCTGGTAGTCTGGACTACCACACAGTTCTCCTGGTAGTCTGGACTACCACACATTCTCCTGGTAGTCTGGACTACCATTCTCCTGGTAGTCTGGACTACCACACAGTTCTCCTGGTAGTCTGGACTACCACACCCTTCTCCTGGTAGTCTGGACTACCACACAGTTCTCCTGGTAGTCTGGACTACCACACTTCTCCTGGTAGTCTGGACTACCACACTTCTCCTGGTAGTCTGGACTACCACACTTCTCCTGGTAGTCTGGACTACCACACCTTCTCCTATGATTACTCTGATTACCATTATGTCACTATCATGGAACTACCACATGATTACATATGGCCTATCATGTACTACCATCATAATTACCATTATGGTACACTATCATGGTACACTTCCATCATGATTACCATTATGGTACATCTATCATGGTACACTACCATCATAATTACCATTATGGTACACTATCATGGTACACTTCCATCATGATTACCATTATGGTTACGATCTATCATGGTACACTACCCTCATGGTACTTACCATTATGGTACTACATCATGGTACACTTCCATCATGGTATACCATTATGGTACACTAAACTGTCAATGGTACACTACCATCGTGGTACACTACCATCATGGTACCCTACCATCATGGTACCCTACCATCGTGGTACACTACCATCATGGTACACTACCATCATGGTACACTACCATCATGGTACCTACCATCATGGTACACTACCATCATGGTACCTACCATCGTGGTACACTACCATCATGGTACACTACCATCTGGCTACCATCATGGTACCTATCATGGTACCTACCATCATGGTACACTACCATCATGGTACCTACCATCATGGTACACTACCATCATGGTACCCTACCATCATGGTACACTACCATCATGGTACACTACCATCATGGTACCCTACCATCATGGTACACTACCATCATGGTACACTACCATCATGGTACACTACCATCATGGTACACTACCATCATGGTACCCTACCATCATGGTACCCTACCATCATGGTACACTACCATCATGGTACACTACCATCATGGTACACCTACCATCATGGTACCTACCATCATGGTACACTACCATCATGGTACACTACCATCATGGTACACTACCATCATGGTACACTACCATCATGGTACACTACCATCATGGTACACTACCATCATGGTACACTACCATCATGGTACACTACCATCATGGTACACTACCATCATGGTACCCTACCATCATGGTACACTACCATCATGGTACCCTACCATCATGGTACACTACCATCATGGTACACTACCATCATGGTACACTACCATCATGGTACACTACCATCATGGTACACTACCATCATGGTACACTACCATCATGGTACCACTACCATCATGGTACCCTACCATCATGGTACCCTACCATCATGGTACCTACCATCATGGTACACTACCATCATGGTACACTACCATCATGGTACACTACCATCATGGTACACTACCATCATGGTACACTACCATCATGGTACACTACCATCATGGTACCCTACCATCATGGTACACTACCATCATGGTACACTACCATCAGTAACCTACCATCATGGTACACTACCATCATGGTACACTACCATCATGGTACACTACCATCATGGTACACTACCATCATGGTACCTACCATCATGGTACACTACCATCATGGTACACTACCATCATGGTACACTACCATCATGGTACACTACCATCATGGTACACTACCATCATGGTACACTACCATCATGGTACACTACCATCATGGTACCTACCATCATGGTACACTACCATCATGGTACCCTACCATCATAGTACACTACCATCATGGTACACTACCATCATGGTACCCTTCCATCATGGTACACTACCATCATGGTACACTACCATCATGGTACACTACCATCATGGTACCCTACCATCATGGTACCCTACCATCATGGTACACTACCATCATGGTACACTACCATCATGGTACACTACCATCATGGTACCCTACCATCATGGTACACTACCATCATGGTACATTACCATCATGGTACCCTACCATCATGGTACACTACCATCATGGTACACTACCATCATGGTACACTACCATCATGGTACACTACCATCATGGTACACTACCATCATGGTACACTACCATCATGGTACACTACCATCATGGTACACTACCATCATGGTACACTACCATCATGGTACACTACCATCATGGTACACTACCATCAAGGTACACTACCATCATGCTACACTACCATCATGGTACACTACCATCATGGTACCCTACCATCATGGTACACTACCATCATGGTACACTACCGTGACTACAGTCAACCAGTTCTACAAAGGAGACAATTCTCTATTACATTATCTATCTGTGATAGATAGAAGGAATTTTGAAGAGTTGCCACTTATCTACTTAGGTGATGGAATGAGGACATACCCTCACACGCGTGCCCAGCTCTACTCTGTGTACATGATAAAGCTCTACTCTGTGTGCATGATAAAGCTCTACTCTGTGTACATGATAAAGCTCTACTCTGTGTGCATGATAAAGCTCTACTCTGTGTGCATGATAAAGCTCTACTCTGTGTGCATGATAAAGCTCTACTCGGTGTACATGATAAAGCTCTACACTGTGTACATGATAAAGCTCTACACTGTGTACATGATAAAGCTCTACTCTGTGTACATGATAAAGCTCTACTCTGTGTACATGATAAAGCTCTACACTGTGTGCAACATGATAAAGCTCTACACTGTGTGCAACATGATAAAGTTCTACACTGTGTGCAACACGATAAAGCTCTACTCTGTGTACATGATAAAGCTCTACTCTGTGTACATGATAAAGCTCTACTCTGTGTACATGATAAAGCTCTACACTGTGTGCAACATGATAAAGCTCTACACTGTGTGCAACATGATAAAGCTCTACACTGTGTGCAACATGATAAAGCTCTACACTGTGTGCAACATGATAAAGCTCTAGACTGTGTGCAACATGATAAAGCTCTACACTGTGTGCAACATGATAAAGCTGTACACTGTGTACATGATAAAGCTCTACACTGTGTACATGATCAAGCTCTATACTGTGTGCAGCATGATAAAGCTCTATACTGTGTACATAATGATAAAGCTCAATGATGTGCAGCATGATAAAGCTCTACACTGTGCAACATGATAAAGCTCTACACTGTGTGAAACATGACTTGATAAAGCTCTACACTGTGTGAAACTTGATAAAGCTCTACACTGAGTGAAACATGACTTTGATAAAGCTCTACACTGAGTGAAACATGACTTGATAAAGCTCTACACTGAGTGAAACATAACTTGATAAAGCTCTACACTGAGTGAAACATGACTTGATAAATCTCTACACTGAGTGAAACATGACTTGATAAAGCTCTACACTGAGTGAAACATGACTTGATAAAGCTCTACACTGAGTGTACCACGACTTGATTAAGCTCTACACTAAGTGACACATGACTTGATTAAGCTCTACACTGAGTGAAACATGATGCACCTTGTACACTTTTTTGAGGAATGGTCACGTGATCATACTCTAGAATGGTTAGATGGATGAACAACAGTTGGTGTACTCACTGGTGTGCACACAGCTGACAGCTCTGCATATGCTATGGTCTGGCATCCTCCACGTACATAACTAATACGATGGGAACTGAATGGCAGATGCTGTGTGCAACAAGCAGTGATTCTATACAGTGTACAATAAAATCATATATCATAGTGGATCACAGAATGTAAAGATCAATCGATCAATTCATGTGATCTATGGAGGTTGAGGTAAATTATGTACAAAGAAGAAAGTGTTTAACATATACGACAAGGTTGGTACACTCAAGTTTTTACTGATCTTCGGAATTGACATTTGGATAGATTTATCTTTAATTTGGCTTCACGCTTACCTAGTACCAAATCTAGTCTTTTAAGATGCGTTTCCACATATTTGAACATAATGATCACATCATCTAGGTACACCATAAGTGTGTTACCTACAAGGCTTTGAAAATGTTCATCACGAGCCTCGAGAATGTGATTGGTGGTGAACATAAGCTAAACGTCATTCTGAGGAAGTGATAATAACCTGTTGGGGTGGAAAATAATATTAGCTCTTGGCTGTCTTCATTAAGGAGTTGCCAAAACCCTGTAACACCAAGAACAGAAGTGGGAAACGATTTAGTATCATTTTAGCATTCAACTTCCCAAAGTCAATCACTGGACAGCAAGTGCCATCTGGAGCATTCCAGGGTGAATTACTATGTGAGAAGATACTGTCATCTGGTTGACTAACTCATCTGTGACAGCAACTAGCTAATGAGGCAATCATTAGCAATCAACTCAGGTACATAAATGGGTCTTGTACCAGTGTCAAGTGGAATATGAGACGGTAAATTTGGTAATGCCACGACTCTACGTTTGTTCAACACAAGCAACAAACTCATGACTTCATCTGTGAAGTCTATAGCAGCTAGAACTTTATCCTCTACTGGCAGGGCAGGACTCTCCCAGGGTGAAACAGCACCGATCCACTGGTCAGGTGACAACCCACTGGTCAGGTGACAACCCACTGGTCAGGTGACAACCCACTGGTCAGGTGACAACCCACTGGTCAGGTGACAACCCACTGGTCAGGTGACAACCCACTGGTCAGGTGACAACTCTTCCCCTACACTAACAAAATACTTGTAGTGAACAAAGTCAATGAAGATGGTCGCTTGAAGCAGGCACTCTGACCAGAGGTATTAGCAAGGAAAGAGATATATCTTATTACCTCATACAACACGTAAGGACAGTTCAACCAACACTATATTACAAGACTCACTCTCAACTACTAGTGTCACCATCTCGAACACGAGGGATAACAACTGACAATCTAGGGAGTGCACAAACATATCAGAGACTTGTTTCAAGTAGTCGCTTTCCAAAAAGGCATTCCCAGAGGTGGAACTACTTCCTGTAAATGATTGGTTCAGAGAACCGACGAGTTGGTAAATTAGACACATATGCAACACTTGGGTATCTTTATTGAGGAAACGTTTCGCCACACAGTGGCTTCATCAGTCCATACAAAGGAGAATCGTGAAGAACAGGAGGAGTTTGAGGTGGTCAGTCCCTCAATCTTGAGTCGATATTGTCAGTCCATCAATCTTGAATAGAATACAGCATATGTGCGTAGAGGAAGCTTATATACTGTAGACGGGAGAGGTGCAGCAGTTGTAGGTGGTGTCACATTTGTCCAATGATACCCAATGATACCCAAGTGTTGCATATGTGTCTAATTTAACAACTCGTCGGTTCTCTGAACCTTTCATTTACATCCTGTCTGACACTGCAATATCTTGGTATCTTAATACAGGGATTTCTTCGCTTGCCTATTCCTTGGGCACGACCTACTTCCACATTGGACAAAAGTGACTCCTCCTACAACTGCTGCACCTCTCCTGTCTACAGTATATAAGCTTCCTCTACGCTCATATGCTGTATTCTATTCAAGATTGATGGACTGACAACATCGACTCAAGATTGAGGGACTGACCACCTCAAACTCCTCCTGTTCTTCACGATTCTCCTTTGTATGGGCTGATGAAGCACTGTGTGACGTTTCCTCAATAAAGATACCCAAGTGTTGCATATATACGTGTCTAATTTACGAACTACTACCTGGACGAGTAGCCATCGCTGGGATAGTTTCAGTACCCTAGTTTGTCTGAACTACTTCTGACACCTGAGGCAAATGCAAACTATCCTGAATTAATAAAGTTGCAGTAGATGGTTTCCATACATGAATGACAGTCGTACGAAAGCCTGATTATATTACTGGAAAACGCACAAGTCTGCAAAAATTTAATCCGAACTTCATACTCTGGCAGTATGAGAGATCTTTGATCCAAGTTGGTAGTCCCAGAATGGTACAACCATGTCGCCAATTCAGGTATGCCACTGGTATGGGTCACGCACAATATGTAGGTCTCCCATCAATGCAAATTCCAGTAGATCACCAGGGAAATTGATCTAGTTTACTATGAGGCAAGAAGGTAAAAATGGAGAAGGTGAGGGAAGTTTGACCTCGGACAAGCAGACTGGAAGCAGCCACTCCACTAAGGGTGGTCACACGAGTTGCTTCTACAAGACATGAGGGAGTCGCTTATCCTTAAAGAGGGTAGATCGAATGGGTACACTGTACATAGAGGCTTCTACTAAAGGACCAATTGTTACATTGCAATGGACATACAAACAACTGGTGAGTCATCATTGGAGAAGATTTTTTCAGCTTCATCTCCGAAAGTGTCTTCGTCTCCGACATGCGCAGCAACGTCGTCAACTGACACACTAACTCCAGACTACAAAGTATCAAAGGAATCCTAGACAGGGATGAAGTACTGTCAGTGACTGTCATAACTACATGTTGTGAGTCTAGGGCGAGGATTACCCCACACCAACGCCACGCTGGACGAGGCTCCTAACTCTTCTCAGAACCACCACCTCTTCCACGAACTCTTCTTCTGTGACCAGGGATGACACTACACCACTGCTGACACAAAGTTCTCTGAGTGAAACATGATAAAGTTCCACACTGAGTGAAACATGACTAGATAAAGTTCTACACTCTGTCCCCCCTCTTTCTCTCTCTCTTTGTCTCCCTCTCCCCTACATCCTCTATCCTGCAATACCCCAGGATAGGTGTGTTATAGATAGAAATATTTCATATCCTGTCGCGCTCGTGTGTGTGTGTGTGTACTCACCTATTTGTGGTTGCAGGGATCGAGGCATAGCTCCTGGCCCCCACCTCTTCACTGATTGCTACTAGGTCCTCTCTCTCCCTGCTCCATGAGCTTTATCAAACCTCATCTTAAAACTATGTATGGTTCCTGCCTCCACTACGTCACTTTCTAGGCTATTCCACTTCCTGACAACTCTATGACTGAAGAAATACTTCCTAACATCCCTTTGACTCATAGGAGTCTTCAACTTCCAATTGTGACCCCTTGTTTCTGTGTCCCCTCTCTGGAACATCTTGTCTCTGTCCACCTTATCTATTCCTCGCAGTATTTTATATGTCGTTATCATGTCTCCCCTAACCCTCCTGTCCTCTAGTTTCGTCAGGCCGATTTCCCTTAACCTTTCAACTAATTGTGGTGAGTACACAGTGTGTGTGTACTCACCTAATTGTGGTTGCATGGGTCGATTCATAGCTCTTGGCCTCGCCTCTTCATTGGTCGCTACTAGGTCATTCTCTCTCTGCTCTGTGAGATTTATCATACCTCTTCTTAAAGCTATGTATGGATTCTGATTCCTTGTTGCTGTGTACCATCTCTGGAACATCCTGTCTCTGTCCACTTTGCCAATTCCTCTCAGTATTTTATATGTCGTTTTCATATCCTCCCTACCCCTCCTGTCCTCCAGTTTTCACAAGTCAGTTTCCCTTAACCTCTCCTCGTAGGACATGCCCCTTATTTTTGGGACTAGTTTTGTTGCAAACCTTTGCACTTTCTCAAATTTCTTGACGTGCTTGGCCAGGTGTGGGTTCCATACTGGTGCTGCATACTCCAATACGGGCCTGACGTACACGGTGTACAGAGTCCTGAAGGATTCCTTACTGAGATGTCGGAATGCTGTTCTTAGGTTCGCTAGGCGCCTATATGCTGCAGCAGTTATCTGGTTGACGTGCACCTCAGGAGATGTGCTCGGTGTTATACACACCCCAAGATCCTTTTTCTTGAGTGAGGTTTGTAGTCTGTGTGTGTGTGTGTACTCACCTAGTTGTGGTTGCTGGGGGTCGAGTTATAGCCCCTGGACCCACCTGTGTGCACTTTACCAGAGTCAACACTATCAAACATGACCTCTACTGACCACTTTCCATTCAGCAGTTAGTTAATTATAACAGCAGTGTTCTAGTTTTCTATAACAACAGTGTTCTACTAACAACAGTGTTCTAGTGTTCTATAACAACAGTGTTCTAGTGTTCTATAACAACAGTGTTCTACTAACAACAGTGTTCTAGTGTTCTATAACAACAGTGTTCTAGTGTTCTATAACAATAGTGTTCTAGTGTTCTATAACAGTGTTCTAGTGTTCTATAACAGTGTTCTAGTGTTCTAAAACAACAGTGTTCTAGTGTTCTATAACAGTAGTGTTCTACTAACAACAGTGTTCTAGTGTTCTATAACAGTGTTCTAGTGTTCTATAACAACAGTGTTCTAGTGTTCTACTAACAACAGTGTTTGTGTTCTACTAACAGTGTTCTAGTGTTCTACTAACAGTGTTCTATAACAAGTGTTCTAGTGTTCTACTAACAACAGTGTTCTAGTGTTCTATAACAACAGTGTTCTATAACAACAGTGTTCTAGTGTTCTATAACAACAGTGTTCTAGTGTTCTATAACAACAGTGTTCTAGTGTTCTATAACAACAGTGTTCTAGTGTTCTACTAACAACAGTGTTCTATAACAACAGTGTTCTAGTGTTCTACTAACAACAGTGTTCTAGTGTTCTATAACAACAGTGTTCTAGTGTTCTAACAGTGTTCTAGTGTTCTACTAACAACAGTGTTCTAGTGTTCTATAACAACAGTGTTCTAGTGTTCTATAACAACAGTGTTCTAGTGTTCTATAAAAACAGTGTTCTAGTGTTCTATAACAACAGTGTTCTAGTGTTCTATAACAGTGTTCTAGTGTTCTATAACAACAGTGTTCTAGTGTTTTATAACAACAGTGTTCTAGTGATCTATAACAACAGTGTTCTATAACAACAGTGTTCTAGTGTTCTATAACAACAGTGTTCTAGTGTTCTATAACAGTGTTCTAGTGTTCTATAACAGCAGTGTTCTAGTGTTCTACTAACAGTGTTCTACTAACAGTGTTCTAGTGTTCTAACAACAGTGTTCTATAACAACAGTGTTCTAGTGTTCTATAACAGCAGTGTTCTAGTGTTCTATAACAACAGTGTTCTAGTGTTCTATAACAGCAGTGTTCTAGTGTTCTATAACAACAGTGTTCTAGTGTTCTATAACAACAGTGTTCTAGTGTTCTATAACAGTGTTCTAGTGTTCTATAACAACAGTGTTCTAGTGTTCTATAACAACAGTGTTCTAGTGTTCTATAACAACAGTGTTCTAGTGTTCTATAACAACAGTGTTCTAGTGTTCTATAACAGTGTTCTAGTGTTCTATAAAACAGTGTTCTAGTGTTTAACAGTGTTCTAGTGTTCTATAACAACGTGTTCTATAACAGTGTTCTAGTGTTCTATAACAAATGTTCAGTGTTCTATAACAGTGTTCTAGTGTTCTACTAACAGTGTTCTAGTGTTCTATAACAGTTCTAGTGTTCTATAACAACAGTGTTCTAGTGTTCTATACAGCAGTGTTCTATGTTTCTATAACAGTGTTCTAGTGTTATAAACAGTGTTCTAGTGTTCTATAACAGTGTTCTAGTGTTCTATAACAGTGTTCTAGTGTTCTATAACAGGAGTGTTCTAGTGTTCTATAACAGTGTTCTAGTGTTCTACAACAGCAGTGTTCTAGTGTTCTATAACAGTATTCTAGTGCTCTATAACAGCAGTGTTCTAGTGTTCTATAACAGTGTTCTAGTGTTCTATACCAGTGTTCTATAACAGTGTTCTAGTGTTCTATAACAGTGTTCTAGTGTTCTACTAACAGTGTTCTAGTGTTCTACTAACAGTGTTCTAGTGTTCTACTAACAAACGTGTTCTAGTGTTCTATAACAGTGTTCTAGTGTTCTATAACACAGTGTTCTAGTGTTCTACACTAGTGTTCTATAACAGGTTCTAGTGTTCTATAACAGTGTTCTAGTGTTCTATAACATGTTCTAGTGTTCTATAACATCAGTGTTCTATAACAGTGTTCTAGTGTTCTATAACAGTGTTCTAGTGTTCTATAACAGTGTTCGTGTTCTATAACAGCAGTGTTCTAGTGTTCTACTAACAGTGTTCTAGCTACAAGTGTTCTTAACAGTGTTTATGTTCTACTAAACAGTGTTCTAGTGTTCTATAATAACGTGTTCTATAATGTTCGTGTTCTATAACAGCAGTGTTCTAGTGTTCTACTAACAACAGTTCTAGTGTTCTATAACAGTGTTCTAGTGTTCTATAACACAGTGTTCTAGTGTTCTATAACAGTGTTCTATGTTCTATAACACAGTGTTCTAGTGTTCTATAACAGCAGTGTTCTAGTGCTCTACTAACAACAGTGTTCATCAACAGGTTCAGTGTTCTATAACAGTGTTCAGTGTTCTATAAGATGCAGTGTTCTACTAACAACAGTGTTCTAGTGTTCTAAACCGTCAGTGTTCTAAACGTGTTCTATACACAGTGTTCTAGTGTTCTATAACAGTCAGTGTTCAAGTTTCTATAACAGTGTTCTAGTGTTCTATAAAGCAGTGTTCTAGTGTTCTATAACAGTGTTTCTCAGTGTTCTAGTGTTCTAACAGTGTTCTATTCAACAGTGTTCTAGTGTTCTATAACAGTGTTCTAGTGTTCTATAACCAGTTCTATGTTCTATACACAGTGTTCTAGTGTTCTATAACAGTGTTCTATTTTATAGTGTTCTATAACAGTGTTCTAGTGCTTAACACAGTGTTCTAGTGTTCTATAAAGACATTGTTTAGTGTTCTAACGCAGTGTTTGGTGTTCTACCACCAGTGTTTCTACAGTGTTCTAGTGTTCTAAACAGTGTTCTCCCAGTGTTCTAGTGTTCTACAGTGTTCTAGTGTTCTACAGTGTTCAGTGTTCTAGTTCCAGTGTTCTAGTGTTCTCATACAACAGTGTTCTAGTGTTCTACTCCCAGTGTTCTATACCCCACCGTGTTCTAGTGTTCTCCCTGTCACAGTGTTTAGTGTTCTATAACAAAGTGTTCTATTCGCAGTGTTCCTGTTCAAGCGCCACCATGACAGCCTCAGAGGCTTGTCTGGCACTGATGCAGCAGCTGTGCCAGCTCACAGCTTGCAGTGACTGCCACACGACTCACTGCTCCTGCAGGTCAGCCCAGGCCCATCCACTCAGCTAGGGCTAGGCGCCCTAGCAACATTGAGCACATCCCTGGGCATGGAGGTGCTGGTACCGTGGCATGCACGCAGTATTGCATGGCGCTGGCGTCACCGCATTCACTGGGTACCGCGAAGTTGCTTGCGGTTTTGACCACTTGCGCGCCCACATCCAGCGAGTGTAGTAGCAGTCGCGCAGAATGTAGACCGCGAAGTAGTGGTTCTCCTACGAGCGTGGGTACTATGCCCCAGGGCTGTACTACCCGCTGGGCATCTCTAAGACACTCTGTGTACCGCCTTGAAAACGGTGCCAGGCGGGCATGAAGCACGCTGTGGTACACAGGGGGGAAGAGGTCGTCCCAGAAGGTGCCCAAGGCATTCTCCAGTGCCCTGTCGTCCGTGTCCGTCAGGCCTACCCTGAGGGCAGAATACAGGTCGTGCAGGACCTGCCGTGCAGCCGGGGCTAGACGTGGGTACGTGGCCTGGAAGACGTTCAGGGCACGGTGTTCACTGTTCGCCAGGGCACTCTCAACCACCCCTGTAATAATAGTGAAATACACCTTTAATACCCACTAATACAACAGAATACAGTATTAATACTCACTAATACAACAAAATACAGTATTAATACTCACTAATACAACAAAATACAGTATTAATATCCACTAATACAACAAAATACAGTATTAATATCCACTAATACAACAAAAAACACCATTAATACGCATTAATACAACAAAATACAGCGCCTTAATACCCACTGATACAGTACCCACTACAACAATCTCCTCCACTACGATACCTTCAACAATAACACAGTAACACGATACAGTCATGAGGATAACCCACCCCTGGAACCTTTGAAGCTCCTTGACCTGTGCTCCCTGGAACCTTTGAAGCTCCTTGACCTGTACTCCCTGGAACCTTTGAAGCTCCTTGACCTGTACTCCCTGGAACCTTTGAAGCTCCTTGACCTGTACTCCCTGGAACCTTTGAAGCTCCTTGACCTGTACTCCCTGGAACCGTTGAAGTTCCTTGACCTGTACTCCCTGTCTGTAGTAGTATTTCAGTATAACCGTTACTGAGTCACAGCCTCCCTACGTGATCACTGACCGTTACCGAGTCATTCTGCTGACCTAGCATGATGTCATACCCTTTGAATGCCGTGGGCGCCTTCGCGCACTGGCCTCAGTTCAGAGCAGAGTATAGAGACAGATAGATCAGGCCTGAGTGCTTCCCATATTTTTCCACTAATATATAAGTTACTAAGCCAAACTATATTTGTGTTTATTACCAAATCCATCAAAAACCCACACAACAAATTGGTGGCAGCGTTGTGGGCATGGATTAGGTCATTGTGAGTGCCGCGGGTGTTCCCCAAGCCAGCCAGCCCGCCGTCCCTACACTCACTCCACCTGGCATTGTCAGTCTGCAAAGCCAGTTTGCACAGCCATCTCTCAAGCTTCCTGGCTTAATTATCCTGTAAATTGCTAACCATTGAGGAGTTGATCTGGGTTTTGCAATTAAGCCAGCCAGTTAAGCCAGTCTATGGGAGAGAGCCTCAGTTAATTATCCAGCCTGCCTCAGCCAATCATCCAACCTGCTCCTTCATGCCGTGTGCATAGTTACAACCATTCAAGTCAGCCAGTCTCGAGGGCTTAAGCCAGCTGCTTCTCCAGCCAAGCTAGTTCCTCTTTGATGTATTATCTCCAATATCGCTTTGTGCTATCAGTTGGACGCTGGTAAGAGTTGTATTTACCATCTATGTGGTATTTGTGGGTTTTTAAGCCAGCCCAGCTTAGAATATTCACATGCTAGATGCGCAGGGATGCCACTCACCCAGCACTCCAAGACCCACCACCACCACCAAGCCTCATCTACCTGTGGCTTTTTCCGTCGATATACCGGGTCCTAGCATCGTCTTTTGGGTCACAAAGCTGGTCAAGAGTTTCCTTCTGTGCACCTACAATAAAGCCAGATATGTGGGTGGTGTGACGTAGCTTGGACTCCACCACCCTCCTCTCCTCACCTCACCTCCTCTACGCCGCTTCGAGAACTTCAGTGATTATTATTATTATTATAATCAAATAAAAGCACTAAACAACTTCAGTGATAATTTTCTCTTTACAGACAATTGCGTGACATTTCTACAGTGAATTGTGTTATTCAGAGACTTGTGCCTTCAGTGTAGACTCAGTGTTTTCTTGTTCATTAATTTACAATACTTTCCCAGTGTTATCATTCATTTTTGTATCTCATTTTATATCTATGTTCTTTTGTGTTATTTCTCTACACCTGAAGTAAGTATTCATTTCTTGTGTACAAATATATTCTTCGTCTTATGTGCAGTATCATTTTTTTAATATTTTTTTCAGTCATTCAGTGAAGTGCTTCCTTTTTTTTTTTTACCTTGTGTTCTTTCAGTGTTGTGTTTTACACAATATTTCAGTGTTGTGTTTTACACAATATTTCAGTGCTGTGTTTTACACAATATAGTGTTGTGTATATTATTTTCTTGTATTTTGCCTCATTTTCATTGCATTTCCCTTTTGTTTTTCTGCTAATTCTATGCATTAGTTCATTCAGTGCTCCTTTCCCCAGTGTCCTAAATTACCATTTTACTCTTGTTTATTTTTTTTATTAACACATCGGCCGATTCCCACCAAGGCAGGGTGGCCCGAAAAAGAAAAACTTTCATCATCATTCACTCCATCACTGTCTTGCCAGAAGGGTGCTTTACACTACAGTTATAAAACTGCAACATTAACACCCCTCCTTCAGAGTGCCGGCACTGTACTTCCCATCTCCAGAACTCAAGTCCGGCCTGCCGGTTTCCCTGAATCCCTTCATAAATGTTACTTTGCTCACACTCCAACAGCACGTCAAGTATTAAAAACCATATGCCTCCATTCACTCCTATCAAATACGCTCACACATGCTTGCTGGAAGTCCAAGCCCTCGCACACAAAACTTCCTTTACCCCTCCCTCCAACCTTTCCTAGGCCGACCCCTACCCGCCTTCCCTCCACTACAGATTTATACACTCTCGAAGTCACTCTGTCTCGTTCCATTCTCTCTACATGTCCAAACCACCTCAACAACCCCTCCTCAGCTCTCTGAACAATCGTTTTGGTAATCCGCACCTCCTCCTAATTTCCAAACTCCGAATTCTCTGCATTATATTCACACCACACATTGACCTCAGACATGACATCTCCACTGCCTCCAGCCTTCTCCTCGTTGCAACATTCATCACCCATGCTTCAC
Organism: Cherax destructor; assembly: GCA_009830355.1. NCBI lineage: Eukaryota > Metazoa > Arthropoda > Malacostraca > Decapoda > Parastacidae > Cherax > Cherax destructor. The sequence continues at coordinate 26,591 of WNWK01016800.1, forward strand.
ACCCATATAAGAGCGTTGGTATAACTATACTCTCATACATTCCCCTCTTTACTTCCATGGACAAGGTTCTTTGTCTCCACAGACTCAGTGCTCCACTCACCCTTTTCCCCTCATCAATTCTATGATTCACCTCATCCTTCATAGACCCATCCGCCGACATGTCCACTCCCAAATATCTGAATACATTCACCTCCTCCATACTCTCTCCTTCCAATCTGATATCAATCTTTCGTCACCTATTCTTTTGTTATCCTCATCACCTTACTCTTTCCTATATTCACTTTCAATTTTCTTCTTTTACACACCTACCAAATTCATCCACCAACCTCTGCAGCTTCTCTTCAGAATCTCCCAAAGCACAGTGTCATCAGCAAAAAGCAACTGTGACAACTCCACTTTGTATTTGCTTCTTTATCTTTTAGCCCAACACCTCTTGCCAAGACCCTCGCATTCACTTCTCTTACAACCCCATCTATAAATATATTGAACAACCACGGTGACATCACACATCCTTGTCTAAGGCCCACTTTTACTGGGAAATAGTCCCTTCCCTCCTACACACTCTAACCTGAGCCTCACTATCCTCATAAAACTCTTCACTGCTTTCAGTAACCTTCCTCCTATTCCATACACCTGCAACATCTGCCACATTGCCCCCTATCTACCCTATCATACGCCTTTTCCAAATCCATAAATGCCACAAAAACATCTTTACCCTTATCCAAATACTGTTCACCTATATGTTTCACTGTAAACACTTGGTCTACACACCCCTACCTTTCCTAAAGCCCCCTTGTTCATCTGCTATCCTGCTTTCTGTTTTACTCTTAATTCTTTCAATAATAACTCTACCATACACTTTACCAGGTACACTCAACAGACTTATTCCCTATAATTTTTGCACTCTCTTTTGTCCCCTTTGCCTTTATACAAAGGAACAATACACGCTCTCTGCCAATCCTAGGTACCTTACCCTCTTCCATACATTTATTAAATAATAGCACCAACCACTCCAAATTATATCCCCACCTGCTTTTAACATTTCTATCTTTATCCCATCAATTCCAGCTGCCTTACCCCCTTTCATTCTACCCACTGCCTCACGAACTTCCCTACACCCACAACTGGCTCTTCCACACTCCTACAAGATGTTATTCCTCCTTGCCCTACACACGAAATCACAGCTTCCCTGTCTTCATCAACATTTAACAAATCCTCAAAATATTCTCTCCATCTTCCCGATACCTCTAACTCTCCATTTAATAACTCTCCTCTCCTATTTTTAACTGTCAAATCCATTTGTTCTCTAGGCTTCCTCAACTTATTAATCTCATTCCAAAACTTTTTCTTATTTTCAACAAAATTTGCTGATAACATCTCACCCACTCTCTCATCTGCTCTCTTTTACATTGCTTCACCACTCTTTTAACCTCTCTTTTTCTCTCCATATACTCTTCCCTCCTTGCATCACTTCTACTTTGTAAAAACCTCTCATATGCTAACTTTCTCCCTTACTACTCTCTTTACATCATCATTCCACCAATCGCTCCTCTTCCCTCCGCACCCACTCGCCTGTAACCACAAACTTCTGCTGAACACTCTAACACTACATTTTTAAATCTACCCCATACATTTTCGACCCCATTGCCTACACTCTCACTAGCCCATCTATCCTCCAATAGTTGTTTATATCTTACCCTAACTGCCTCCTCTTTTAGTTTATAAACCTTCACCTCTCTTTTACTTACTGATTCTATTTTCCTTGTATCCCATCTACCTTTTACTCCCACTGTAGCTATAACTAAAAAGTGATCTGATATATCTGTAGCCCTCTATAAACATGTACATCCTGAAGTCTACTCAACAGTCTTTTATCTACCAATACATAGTCCAACAAACTACTGTCATTACGCCCTACATCATATCTTGTATACTTATTTATCCTCTTTTTCTTAAAATATGTATTACCTATAACTAAACCCCTTTCTATACAAAGTTCAATCAAAGGGCTCCCATTATCATTTACACCTGGCACCCCAAACTTACCTACTACACCCTCTCTGCATGTTTCTCCCACTTTAGCATTTAGGTCCCCTACCACAATTACTCTCTCATTTGGTTCAAAAGTTCCTATACATTCGCTTAACATCTCCCAAAATCTCTCTCTCTCCTCTACACTCCTCTCTTCTCCAGGTGCATACACGCTTATTATGACCCACTTTTCGCATCCGACCCTTATTTTAATCCACATAATCCTTGAATTTACATTTATATTCCCTCTTTTCCTTCCATAACTGATCCTTCAACATTATTGCTACCCTTCCTTAGCTCTAACTCTCTCAGATACTCTGACTTAATCCCATTTATTTCTCCCCACTGAAACTCGCCTACCCCTTCAGCTTTGTTTCGCTTAGGGCCAGGACATCCAACTTCTTTTCATTCATAACATCGGCAATCATCTCTTTCTTATCATCCGCACTACATCCACGCACATTCAGACAACCCAATTTTATAAAGTTTTTCTTCTTCTCGTTTTTAGTAGATTTGTACAGGAGAAGGGGTTACTAGCCCATTGCTCCCGGCATCTTAGTCGCCTCATACGACACGCATGGCTTACGGAGGAAAGATTCTTTTCCACTTCCCCATGGACAATAGAGAAAATAAAAGAACAAGAGCTATTAAGAAAAAGAAAAACCTAGATGTGTGTATGTATATATATGCATGTGTATGCCAGTGTAGTGTGACCTAAAGTGTAAGTAGAAGTAGCTAGATATACCTGTTATCCAGCGTGTTTATGAGACAGAAAAAAGACACCAGCAATCCTACCATCATGTAAAACAGTTTCAGGTTTCTGTTTCACAGTCACCTGGCAGGACGGTAGTACCTCCCTGGGTGGTTGCTGTCTACCAACCTACTACCTACTTATTATTTTTGTACTATTTTTATATATGCAATGCCTAATTTGTTTGAACTTTACAGACATTTGCGTGGACTCTTGTCCTATATTTTGTGTGAACAAGAGTTCTATTCACTTATTGATAACAGCAAGTCTTTAGTGCGAGAAAGTTTTATACAAGTCCTATATACCTGTGAGTGATCCCTTGATGTTTGTGTGTTCTGTGACTTGTAAGTTTCTGTGTTCTGTGACTTGTAAGTTTCTGTGTTCTGTGACTTGTAAGTTTCTGTGTTCTGTGACTTGTAAGTTTCTGTGTTCTGTGACTTGTAAGTTTCTGTGTTCTATGACTTGTAAGTTTCTGTGTTCTGTGACTTGTAAGTTTCTGTGTTCTGTGACTTGTAAGTTTCTGTGTTCTGTGACTTGTAAGTTTCTGTGTTCTGTGACTTGTAAGTTTCTGTGTTCTGTGACTTGTAAGTTTGTGTGTTCTGTGAATTGTAAGTTTGTGTGTTCTGTGAATTGTAAGTTTGTGTGTTCTGTGAATTGTAAGTTTGTGTGTTCTGTGAATTGTAAGTTTGTGTGTTCTGTGACTTGTAAGTTTGTGTGTTCTGTGACTTGTAAGTTTGTGTGTTCTGTGACTTGTAAGTTTGTGTGTTCTGTGACTTGTAAGTTTGTGTGTTCTGTGAATTGTAAGTTTGTGTGTTCTGTGAATTGTAAGTTTGTGTGTTCTGTGAATTGTAAGTTTGTGTGTTCTGTGACTTGTAAGTTTGTGTGTTCTGTGACTTGTAAGTTTGTGTGTTCTGTGACTTGTAAGTTTGTGTGTTCTGTGAATTCTAAGTTTGTGTGTTCTGTGACTTGTAAGTTTGTGTGTTCTGTGACTTGTAAGTTTGTGTGTTCTGTGAATTGTAAGTTTGTGTGTTCTGTGAATTGTAAGTTTGTGTGTTCTGTGACTTGTAAGTTTGTGTGTTCTGTAACTTGTAAGTGTTCAATTCTTAGTTTTGAACATTATCATTTTTATTCATTTTTATCAATATTTCTTTGAACAAATTCACTCTTAGTGTACATATTTAAAGTAAAGTGTTATTGCTTTGTTTGAAAAAATTGTTTTGCCTAATTTACAATTAAGAGTTAAAGTATTCAAGCTACATGTTCCCAGTGCAAAAATTTTTTTTATTGATAAATTAACTAATTCTGCAACTTACTTGCATTGTGAAATTTATTGTTCTGCAGTGATTAATTTCTCTCAATTTTTATAGTATTTTGGGCTCTATAATATTTTAATAATTGTTTATTTCTAAAAATTGATAAATTATAAGTGAACGCAATCTTTTCAGAATTACAATTCACTTAGTTGTGTTATCATTGCATATTAATTTATTTAGAGTCGTTTTCTCTTTAGAAAATTTGTTTTTCCAGTATGTTTTCCAATTGCATACAATTTAGTGATTCTATTTTATACTTTTTGCATTGATTTACAATTTTATTAGTACATTTCTTTATTGAATTAAGAGTAAAGACAGCTCACTTTTGCAATTAACTCAAATTACAGTAACATTTACCTTTTCTTGCATTTTCAATGTGTTTCTTTATCTTGAACAGTATATTTCAGTGAGTTGTTCTTGATCATGCAGTGTTTACCTGGAGTTTACCTGGAGAGAGTTCCAGGGGTCAACGCCCATGCGGCCCGGTCTGTGACCAGGCCTCATGTTGGATCAGGGCCTGATCAACCTGGCTGTAACTGCTGGCCGCACGCAGTCCAACGTACGAACCACAGCCTGACTGGTCAGGTACCGACTTTAGGTGCCTGTTCAGTGCCTGCTTGAAGACAGCCAGGGATTTATTGGTAATCCCCCTTATGTATGCTAGGAGGCAGTTGAACAGTCTTGGGCCCCTGACACTTATTGTGTTGTCTCTCAACGTGCTAGTGGCACCCCTACTTTTCATTGGGGGGATGTTACATCGTCTGCCGAGTATCTTGCTTTTGTAGGGAGTGACTCTCGTGTGCAAGTTTGGTACTAATCCCTCGAGAATTTTCCAAGTGTATATAATAATGTATCTCTTCCGCCTGCGTTCTAGGGAGTACAGGTTTAGGAACTTCAAGCGTTCCCAGGAATTGAGGTGGTTTATCACAGTTATGCGTGCCGTGATGGTTCTCTGCACATTTTCTAGGTCAGCAATTTCATCAGCCTTGAAAGGTGCAGTTGAGTGTTCACTAATATTCCAGCCTAGATAGAACAAGCGACCTGAAAAGTGTCAACATGGGTTTGGCATCCCTGGTTTTGATGGTTATCATTATCCATCCTGTCATTTTTCTAGCAGATGCGATTGCTACAGTGTTTTGGTCCTTGAAGGTGAGATCCTCTGACATGATCACTCCAAGGTCTTTGACATTAGTTTTCGCTCTATTGTGTGGTTGGAATTTGTTTTATACTCCAATGAGATTTTAATTTCCCACGTTTTCCATATCTGAATAATTGAAATTTCTCATCATTGAACTTCATATTGTTTTCTGCAGCCCATTTAAAGATTTGGTTTATGTCTGTTGAGTCTTGCAGTGTCTTCAATGGTGGACACTGTCATGCAGATTCAGGTGTCATCTGCAAAGGAAGACATGGCACTGTGGCTTATATCCCTGTCTATGTCCGATATGAGGATGAGGAACAGGATGGGAGGCGAGTACTGTGCCTTGTGGAACAGAGCTTTTCACATTAGCTGCCTCAGACTTTACTCTGTTGACTACTACTCTTTGTGTTCTACTTGTTGGAAATTATAGATCCATCTACCAACTTTTCCTGTTTTTTCTTTATCACGCATTTTGTGTGCTATCACACCATGGTCACACTTATCAAAGGCTTTTGCAAAGTCTGTGATATAACATCTGCATTCTGTTTGTCCTCTAGAGCATCCAGGAGCTTGTCATAGTGGTCCAGTAGTTGGGACAGACAGGAGCGACCTGCTCTAAACCCATGCTGCCCTGGGTTGTGTAATTGATGTTATCTAGATGAGTGGCGATCTTGCTTCTTAGAACCCTTTCAAAGATTTTTATGATATGGGACGTTAGCGCTATTGGTCTGTAGTTCTTTGCCATTGCTTTACTGCCGCCTTTGTGGTGTGGAGCTATGTCTGTTGTTTTTAGTAACTGCAGGACGACCCCAGTGTCCATGCTCCCTCTCCATAGGATCCTAAAGCACGTGATAGGGGCTTCTTGCAGTTCTTGATGAACATGGAGTTCTATGAGTCTGGGCCTGGAGCGGAGTGCATGGACTTGTCATTATCGCCTTTTCAAAGTCATGTGGCGTCAGGATAATGTCAGATAGGCTTGCGTCTACCAGGTTCTGTGGCACTCTCATAAAAATTCATTTAGGTCTTCAACTTTTAGTCTGGTTAGCGGCTCACTAAAACTGAGTCATACTGGGACTTTAGTAACTCACTCATTTCCTTGCTGTCATCTGTGTAAGACCCATCTCGTTTTAGTAGGGGCCCAATACTGGATGTTGTTCTCGACTTTGTTTGGCATAAGAAAAGAAATACTAGGGTTTCTTTCAATTTCATTTATGGCTTTTAGTTCTTCCCACGTTTCTTGATTCCTGTAAGATTCCTTTAGTTTAATTCGATGTTTGCTATTTCTCTGACCAGTGCCTCCCTACGTATTTCAGATATATTGGCCTCTTGTAGCCGCTCTGTTATTCTTTGCCTTCGCCTGTATAGGAGCGCCTCTCTCTTTCTAGTTTACATCTTCTCCTCCTTTTCGTTAAGGAATGCCTTGAGCAAACCTCAAGTGCCACCGAGTTAATTTGTTCTAGACATAGGTTAGGATCCGTGATGCTTAGGCTATCTTCCCAGTTTATATCATTTAGGATTTGGTTTACTTGGTCCCACCTTATGATTTTGTTATTGAAGTTGAAATTGGAGAAGGCTCCCTCGCGACTGATCACATTTTGTTGATCTGAGGCTCCCCTCATGCATGTCCGGACCTCTATTGTGTTGTGATCTGAGTATATTGTTTTGATATGATGACATTTCGTATCAGATCATCATTGTTAGTGAAGATGAGGTCCAGTGTATTCTCAATCTTGTAGGCTCTATTGTTGCTGGTTTAAGGTGAATTTGGTGCAGAGATTTAAGCTCGTGTGTGTGCGAGTTTTCATCTGAGCTGCATCCTGAGTGTTATCTCTGCTACCACATTATTTGCAATATTCCTCCATTTCTGGTGCCTTAGGTTGAAGTCCCCCAGGAGCAAGATGTTGGGGGCAGGGCTGGAAGGTTTTCAGACATTGGTCATTTTGAGTGTTCCTGGAATTGTTGGGACGTTGCATCCGAGAGTACTTCAACCACAATGACCAGGTTTGACACCTTTATTGTAATACTTCAACTACATCATTTGAGGCATTATAGTTCTGAACATATAAGTGACTCTGTGATATACAGGCCAACCCCCTTTTTGCCTGTTCACTCTGTCACACCCTGTATAGGTTGTAGCCTGGAGTGCAGAGTTCTGCCAGAGAGCAGGAAGAACTCTTGCTGGAGTGCAGAGTTCTGCCAGAGAACTTGGGTCAGAGGACTGAGGCTGCCCGCCTCTGGCCAGGAGAGAGCTGGAGAGTGTTTTAAAACTCTGGAAAGAACCGGAGACCAGTATCATTCTTGGGACCAGTAGCTAGACTGTGTCATAACGGTCACTGTGTGAGGTATTGGGACCAGTAGCTAGAGACTTGTTACATATCATATGCAATATACCAACCTTTATATGTAGATCCCTTGAACCTATGACGTCACAATGCCCGCACCATGTGAGTGCAGCGTAAGAGCCTCCCTCTCATTCCTGTCTAGGCATGCAACTGAACAGAAGTGGCTGGGTACTATTCCTCTCTTACTTAATATATCCTGTCACCATCCATCTGTGAGTTTCCTTTGACTACCTTTTATCTCCAAGAACCCCACATGATAAATGGTGGAAGCAGTGAGCCCAATTTTGGTTGATTACAGTGATTCAGGAGATAGAATTCACAACGGCAGACAAATCTTGTGTACCGTGAGTAAGCCTCCAGAGAACACGCTACCAGCTACCAATACTCCAAGCAGCATTTGTCTACAATATTTTCCTGGTCAGCTAAGTGCCTTATCTCTTATTTGTTAAAACCTTCGAGGTAGACCCAGGTTTTTGCAAATTAAGCTAGGGATAACCCAGTCTGTGAGGGGAGAGTGCCAAGCCAGAATCATCCACCCTGTTCAAGCCAACCCAGCTGACTCTGAAGCCAAAACATATCATTCCCTACGTCTTTGTGCTCCAGTGTATTGCTGTTTAAGTGTTAATACCATCCCTGTGTATTCTGGGTTTTTCCCTAAGCCCGGGGTTTTGGGATTCTCATGTAGCCACATTGGCTTTGGATTCTCGTGTCTAAGTAAAGTGGGACAGCAGCCCAGGTGTGGAACCTCGTGACCACGCAGCCTTCTTACCACCACTCACCCAGCGGGGCACCACTTGTGGATTATTTCACCCTTATACTGGGCCCTACAAGCATTTTTTTGGCTACAAAATTGGGTCAAGAGTCCTGTGTTCTTCGTCCTGTGCGCCAACGATGTAAACCTAGACCCACACCATGGGTATGGGGTGCATAATAAAGATATCAAACAAAAATAGTTCTTCTTTTAAAAATTCAAGATTCTTCCAGTGAGCAGACGACAACATTCCCCACCATCACCCACTCCGGCTTCAATCACCGCTATCAACGATCTACACCTAGACACATTTATTTTTTCTCCATATATTTAGAGACAATTGCGAGTGCTGAAACAATTTTTGCTCATTATAGTGTGAATTTTGCTACAGACTGTGATTTAGTTGAAGACCGTGTTGTGTGTTAAACTCTTACTTGCATTAATTTTGAATTTTCCTAGTATCGTCCTATTATGTGATATCTCATTTAAATAGTGGGGTTTTATCCCATCTAGTATTGTTTTACTAGTTGTGTGCCGTTTAAATCAGTTATCCCCTTTTGTTATTTCCCCATTATTGTTTTGTTTCAATAATTTTTTCCAGCATTGTCCCTGTGTTTCCTGTTAATTCTTGTGTTGAATTAAATGTTCTATCCCAGAGTTATTATTCAGTTGTTTACCCTTGTTCATGTTTTGTTTGTATAATTAATTTTGCTTGTCCCATAACCATATTTTTTTTTCTCCAAGTTATTGAATTATAATTTAAATTCAATTTTGCATTACTAATTGAGTTATTATTTTCTCTGTCATTTCTCATTTTTTTTCTTCCCCCCCTATGGAGATATACTATATTTATGCTATATTATCATAACAAGTTTACTCATTGATTTTCTGTGAGTTACTATTGATGTTTTTACTCCCGAAGTTGTAATTGTTAATTTTTTCTTGTCAATAATTTTTATTCATGTTGAAGTGTTGTTTGAACAAGTTCACTCTTAAGTTTTATTAAAGTCAGTGTTCTTAGTGAATTGTTTCATTAAATTTTCCTTGCTTTGCTTGCAATTGAGTGTTCAAACTAGTTTTTCCCAATATCTTTGTTTCTTGTGTGCAAAAATTTTTCCCCCGTGCAATTTTATTGACTTGATAATTCCTGCAATGATTTTTTAATTTAACTTTTTCTGTATTCAATTTTGGGCCCCTCCCCAAATTTTTTTGTTTATTATGTGTTTAGTAATTTGTCATTCTTTCAAGATAGTAATCTCTAGTGAATTTTCTCAGTGATTTAAGTAACTTTATTTCAATGTTAGTGAATATTTTAATTGTTTTTTGCAATTCTCCTTTTTTGTGTTTGTTTCATCAGATTGTTGCTCTTTCCATAAGCATTATTGAATTTTATTATTTATGCATTGAATTTTGAATTTTTTTTTTGAAATTTAAAGTAAAGAAAACTCATTGATTAATTCAAGTTAAAGTAAGATTTTTTAATATTAATGGTATTTTTTTCTTGCCAAGTCAATTTTCAGTGGTTATCTTTTCTTGAGTGTTTATTGTTACTTATCCCCGAAGTAGTTAAAATCGTTAATCCCAGTTAAGCTATATTGTGCTGTATACTTTCTAACTCTTTTCTTTTAAATTCTCGATTATTTGTTTGAAATTATGTCTCAAGTAAATTCAGGCGATAATAATGTGTGTGCTGCTACTCAGAGCTATAATGATAATGAGTCAGTAAAATTTCTCATAGTTTTTTGTGCAAATTTGGTACTAATCCATCTAGGATTTTCCAAGTGTATATAATCGATTTCTCCGCCTGCATTCTAGGGAGTACAGGTTGAGGAAATTCGCTTTCCCCAGTAACTGAGGTGTTTTATCACAGTTATGTGTGCCGAGAAGGTTTTTGTACATTTTCTAGGTCAGCAAATTCCCCTCCTTGAAAGTTGCTGTTAGTGTGCAGCAATATTCCAGCCTAGATAGAACAAGTTTACCTGAGAGAATTCCGGGGGTCAACGCCCTGGGCCCCGGTTTGGACAAGGCCTCATTTGGCCCAGAGCCTGATCAAACTGTTACTGCTAATACAGTCCAATGTACAAACCCACAGCCTATCTGGTCAGGATGACTTTAGGGCCTGTCCAGTGCCTGTTGAAGACAGCCAGGGTCTGTTGGTAATCCCCATTTTGCTAGGAGGAAGTTGAACAATTTGGGCCCCTGACACTTATTGTGTTGTCCCTCAACGGCAGTGGCACCCCTGCTTTTCTTTGGGGGGGATGTTACATCGTCCCCGGGTCTTTTGCTTTCAGGGAGGATTCTCGGGAAATTTTTGGTACTAACCCCTCGAGAATTTTCCAGGGTATACAGTGGACCCTGGGTTAACGAATCCCCCGGGAAATCGTGCAATTATGTAAGTAAAATTTTTGTAAGTTCTTGTGGAAGTGTTTTTTGGGGGTCGAAAGACCCACTAAAATTTTTTCCCTTTGGGGGTAAATTGTCGGTAATGGCATTTGAGCAGACTTCAGGGAAGTTTACAAACGGGGGGGTCCACTGTATAATAATGTATCTCCCCCGCCTGCGTTCTAGAATACAAAAGAAACTTCACGGTTCCCAGTAACTGAGGTGGTTTTATCGAGGTATGCGTGCCGGGGGTTCTCTGCACATTTTAAAGGTCGAATTTCACCTGCCTTAAAAGGGGCAGTTAGTGTGCAAATATTCCAGCCTAGATAGAACAAGCATTTTAGGCAACATGGGTTTGGGCATCCCTGGTTTTGAAGGTTCTATTATCCATCCTGTCTTTTTTCTAGAGATGGTTGCTACGGTGTTATCGCCCTTGAAGGTGAGACCCTCGACATGATCACCCCAGGTCTTTGACATTAGTTTTTTTTATTTGTTTGGAATTAGTTTTTGTCTCCGAGAAATTTTAATTTCCCTCCTATCTGAGTAATTGAAATTTCTCATCATTGAACTTCATATTTTTTCTGTCAAAAGATTCGGGTGTCATCTGAAAGGGAAAGACACAGCACTGTGGTTTATATCCCAGTCTATGTCCGTTTGAGGATGAGGAACAGGATGGGAGATTGCCTTGTGGAACAGAGTTTTTCACATTAGCCCCCAGACTTTACTCTGTTGACTACTATTTTTGTGTTCTACTTGTTGGGAAATTATAGATCCATCTCCAACTTTTCCTGTTATTCCTTTATCACGCATTTTGGGGGCTATTACCCCATGGTCACACTTGTCAAAGGTTTTTGCAAAGTCTGTGATAAAACATCTGATTCTGTTTGTCTTCTAGAGCATCTAGAACCTGGTCGTAGTGGTCCAGTGTTGGGACAGACGGGGGCCCCTTTTAAACCCGTGCTGTCCTGGGTTGTGTAATTGATGGGATTAGATGAGTGGCAATCTTGCTTCTTAAAACCCTTTAAAAGATTTTTAATATGGGACGTTAGCGCTATTGGTCTGTAGTTTTTTGTTTTTTTTTTTACTGCCCTTTGTGAGGGGGCATGTCTGTTGTTTTTGAACGCGGGAGACCCCAGTGTCCATGCTCCCTCTCCAAAGGGTGTTAAAAACATGTGATAGGGGGTTCTTGCAGTTCTTGATGAACACAGAGTTCCATGAGTCTGGGCCTGGGGCTGAGTGCATGGGCATGTCATTTATTGCCTTTTTGGTCATTTGGGCAGGGTGATGTCAGATAGGATGCGTCAGTGAAGTTCTGTGGACCTAAAAAATTTATTTAGGTCTTCGATTTTCAGTCTGGTTAGCTTTGCAAAAAATTAGTCATACTGGGACTTAAGTAATCACCATTTCCTTGTTTTCATCTTTTGGACCCATCCCGTTTTAGGGGCCCCAAAACTGTGCCGTTTCGACTTGGACTTTGCATAAGAAAAGAAATACTTTGGGGGTTTTTTTCAATTTTGTTTATGGCTTTTTGTTCTTTCCGGTTTTTTGATTCCTGTAAGATTCCTTTAGTTTTTAAATTTGATGTTTGCTATTTTTGAATAGTGTCTCCCCCGTATTTCGAAAATTGGTCTTACGCCTCCGTTATTCTTTGCCCCCTTAGGGGGCCCTTTCGTTTGCATCCCTCCCAAGGGTTTGCCTTAAAATAAGTCCCCAAGAAATTTTTCTAAAAGTTAGGTCCATTTAGGAAACTTCCCCTTGTTTTCATTTAGTTTTTACTTGGGATCTATTTTTGTTATTTAAATTGAATTGGGGGAAACCCCCCCCCTGTACATTTTTTTGTCTTGGGGCCCCCCCCGCTTCTGGACCTTTTTTTGTGATCTGAGTATATTTTTTGTATGTGACATTTTATCAGATTATCAATTTGGTGAAGATGAGATCCCGCGTATTCTCTAATCTTGTAGGTTTCTATTTGCTGGTTTAAGGTGAATTTGGTGGGGATTTAAAAATTCATGTGTGTGCGAGCATCTGACTGCCTCCTGGTGTTATTTTCTAACATTGTTTGCAATGCTCCTCCATTTTGGTGCCTTAGGTTGAAATCCTCCAGGAGCAAGATGTTGGGGGGAGGGCATCCGGAGGCTTGTATACAACCACATGACCAGGTTTTGATTCTCGATCTTTTTTGCTAAAACTTCAACTACATCATTTGAGGCATTGAGTTCAACATATAAGTGACTCTGTGAAAACAGGAACCCCCCCTTTTTTCCTGTTCACTCTGTCACATCTTTTAGGTTGTAGCCAGGATCCATATTTTATTTTCCAAGTGATCCCTTTATGTGGGGTTTTGTAAAACCACAAACAAACATTTTACTCTGTAAGGAGTCCACGGATGTAAGGTATTTTGTTGTTTGTTGCTGGCTTTAGACCTTGAATATTTGCAAAAATGAATTTGTTGGATTTGGTGGTATTGGTGGTATGGGGTTTTGAACATATGTCTTATTATCAATAAAGACACCCAGGTGTTAAAGTGTTTTATTCATTAATAAAGATCCCAGGTGTTTCAATGTGTCTTATTTCAAGCGCCCAGATGTTTAAAGTGTTTTATTCATCAAAAAAAACACCCAGGTACTGTACATTTTCAAGTGTAACACCCTGCTACTGCAGTCTTAATACCCACTGATGACTGCCCCTAGGGATGGGTTTCACGTACCCTGAGATGCACTTTACATATCTAGGGCTTGGGTGAGGATATTAGCTAGTTCAGGGGAGGGAGCTGTTAGGGCATTAAACTAAGTACAGTTAAAGGTATGGGTTTTAGAGGAAAATTGAAAACAGACAAAAAGTGGGAAGGGAAACAAAATTATGGTTTAAGGGAGGTAGGTTACTGAAAGCAGTGAAGATTTTTTTGGGATAGGAGGCTCAGGTTGGAGTAGGGAAAAAAGGGAGGAGATTATTTCCCAGAAAAAGTAGGTTTTAGACAGGAATGTGTAATGTCCCCAAAGGGGTTTTCAATATATTATAGATGGGGTTGTAAGAGAAGTGAATGTTTGGGTGTTGGTAAGAGGTCTGGGGGTTAAAAAATAAAAAATCTAACACAAAGAGGGGGTTGTCACGTTTCTCTTTTCTGATGACACTGTGCTTTAGGGAGATTCTAAAAAGAAGTTGCAGAGGTTGGTGGATGAGTTTGGTAGGGTATGTAAAAAAAGGAAATTAAAAGTGAATACATATAAGAAAGTTGAGGTGAACCAGAACTGGGGGGGAAAAAGGAGAGTGGTGCACCACAGTCTATGGAACAAAGAACTCATCCATGGAAGCAAAGAGGGGAAAGTATGAGAGATAGTTATACCAACACTCTTATATGAGAGACATGGGTGGTGAATGGAACAAGGAGAAGGCTGGAGGCAGTGGAGATGTCATGTCTGAGGGCAATGTGTGGGTGAATAAAATGCAGAGAATTCGTAGGGGGAGATTAGGAGGGGCGGTTTCCCAAAACTATTACCCAGGGGGCTGAGGAGGGGTTACTGAGGTGGTTCAGACATGCAGAGAGGATGGAACAAAAAGAATGACTTGGAGAGTGTATTTTCTGTAGTGGAGGGAAGGCGGGGAAGAGTTGGCCTAAGAAAGGTTGGAGGAGGGGGTAAAGGAGGTTTTGGGTCGGGAACTTGGACTTCCAGCAAGCATGAGGAGCATGTTAGATGGGAGCGAATGGAGACATGGGCCCCCCTTTCCTGATATGCCCGCCCCTTTTCCCAAACAACTCATTATTTCTACTAAGTCTCAGGTTGAAGAGGCCTTTTTTCCTCCGTCGCGTCAACATGCTCTCTTTGCTTTCCACAAGATTCAACCTTTCTCACTACTGTCGTTTTGCCTGCTCCCTGAATTCAAAAAGATTCCTCTAAACTACAGAACAAACTTCAACGCTCATCTCAGATGCCCTTGGTCTAAATTCCCCCTTTCCCGACAAACAATCGTCTTCTGTCACACTCTCCCAACATGAGCTTGAACTGCTTGGTTTTGGTTTTTCCCTTTTTGCCACTTCACCTGCCCCCCGCTGGTATTGACGATTAGCTTTTTTTTGACTCTTTTGGGGCCAGTCTCGCTTCTTAAAATCTTCCTGATTTATCCATTTTTGTCGCTCCCTTCCTGCTCTTGATAGCCTGTTTTCTAAAACCATCACCTTCCTCCCCCTATCAACTTCCCCTTCTGCTCAAACCCCGCTAACATTGTCATACTCTTTCTGATAAAAATTCAGTTGTTATCCTCGATCATGAGGATTACCTCCGTAAAGCCGATGTCTTGCTCTCTGCCCTCCTACACCCTCTCGCCAACCCCTCTTGATGCATCAAGAGAACTTTCAACAAGAAACTTAAGACTCTCTCCGCCCTTTTGTCCTTCTGACTTTAACCTTGTTCAACTTTTGTGTCATCTGTCCCTCTCTGCCCTATTTCTAGGGCCCTTTCCCCAAAAACTCACAAACCTGATATTCCTCTCGTCCCATCAATTTTTAATTTTGCCTTATTTTTGCTTCCTGGCTACCCAAAAACCCTCACCCCTTTTTTGGTACTTTTCTCCTGCCCACCATCGTCACCCCAAGACTTTATCGACGGGTTCCCCTTTTCCCGACCTGTAAGATGCTTAGCTTGATGGGGGTTCCCCCCACTAATGTCCTCTGGATGATGTCCTTAATTTTTCAAAGAGAAGGCCAATGAAGGGTTACTTCATCCCCCTATACCTACTGATGTCTTTCTGATCTTATCCCCCTTTTGTGGGGACTCTAACCCCTTTTTCCTTTTCAAGGTAAATATTATTCTCAAACCTTTGGTGTCGCTATGGGCTCTCCTCATCTCCTGTTCTTGCCAATCTTTACATGGGAATACTAAACTGTCCTTCCCCTACTGATGTACCCCCTTCACTCTGGCTCCGCTATGTAGATGACACTTTGCTTTTTGGCCTCATGATTAAGTCTTTCCCAAACCCTTTTTCTTGATGCTTTTAATAATCTTCCCCCTTCCATTAAGTTTAAAGCTGATTGGGAATCTAATTTTTGCTTCCTTTCCTTTATGTTCATTCCCCCGCCCAGTTCAGGTTTTGCCTTCTCCGTTACCGCAAGCCTAGCACAGTGGCATGTACATTCATTACTTTCATCATGCCTCCCTGTCAAGAAGAGTGTTCTTATCTCCCTCTTTCTCCGTGCTCTCCGCATCTGTGATCCTCAGTTTCTTTAAGCAGAAATTTCCCTCTTATAATTTTTTTCCGCCTGGGCTACCCCCTTTCCCTTTTTAGACTTGCTTTCCTCGTGCCAAAAAGGGCTTTCTTCTCTCCCAAACCCTACCCCGAGAACTCTCCAGTCCTCTGCCTTCCCTACATCTCTGGTTTTCTAATCTCAGCAACCCCTCCATTCCTTAGACATCAAACTTACCCGGCCCGACTAAAACTCTTTGCACTAATCTAGTTCATACCTCCCTCCCCCCACAGATTTTCCTGGTGTTTTTATTTCTTTCTCCTCCTGTCCTCTTCAGTACTTCGGAGAAACTGGCGATTCTTTCTGACAGACTCAAGGAGACAAAATTATTTGGCTTGCCCACACTAAAAGCCTTTCTGCAGGGCAGAGATCCGTCATCCTACTGATTGGTCTTCCAAAACTGCACCCTCGTCCAACTTTCATAGTCGCCGCCTGGTTTAATCCTCCCATACACAACTTTCCCTGTATGAATCTTAGCCCTGGCTTTGTTTTGTTGATGCTTTCCTCTCTTTCTTTTTTTTTGCCTTGTATTTGTCCTTCATTTTTTCCCCTTTTTCCCCCCTCTGGGGTTCTGCCCCCCCCTTTGGGCCGCTACCTCATTGCAGTGCTCCTTTCCTAGAAATATGACGTCTCCCACTACTATTACTACTACTACCACTTCCACTACTTACCCCAAATTATTACCCCCCCCTCTTTTACCCTCCCTGTCTGCCGCCTATAAATACCCCTTCCTCCGTCTCTGGTGTTAGTGTGACTTTGAAAAAGGGTTCCAAACCCCGGGCCCGAAACATTTTAAAACTCCTCCCTTTTTTATGTGGGGGGTTTTGTGTGAAAGGGAGACAAAGGGTTTTTTTAAAACTCAATGTGCTGTTGGGGCAAAAAAGGTAACATTTTTGAAGGGATTCGGGGAAAAATGGCGGGCCCCGGGCTTGATCCTGGAGATGAGAAGAGTGTTCACTCTGAAGGGGGGGGTGTTAATGTTGCAGTTTTATAACTGGGGAGTGTAAAAACGCCCTGGCAAGCAGTGAAGTGAATAGGTGAAAATTTTTTTTTTTTTGGGGCCCCCTTGCCTTGGGGGGAAAAGGTCGGGTTAAAAAAAAAAAAAAAATACTCACAATCAGAATGAAAGGGGAAATTAAATTAAAATGGCATAAGTGATAAGGACACCCTTAAAGTGGATGAACATATATGAGCAGGAAGAGTAAAAAAAAGAGGGTTTTTTAATACATATTATACAAGTGGTCAACCAAAAGAAAAAAATGGACAAATTGAGATTAGTTGCAAGTACTGATAACACGGATTTGCCATAAATGACACGTGGTTTAATATTAACCCTTTTAGGGTCCCAACCCGATCTGAAACGCCACAGGCTCCCAAAAATTTAAAAAAAAAAATTTTTTTTTTTCTTATCAAATGGGGGGAAAAACCCATTTCGAAGGTAATAAAACAAAAAATATGAAATTTGATG
>WNWK01016801.1:0-44007 GCA_009830355.1 Cherax destructor
ACAACATCAAAAAATTTTAAAGTTTAAAAAGTTTTATTTTGATGTCGGGGGGGGACCAAGACAAGACCGGGGCGCCCATGTTGTTCGAGCATTGTAAAAAAAGGGGGAAGGAAGAAAGTCATTAGTTATATGAAGGGAAAATGAAAAAGGGAACATTTTTTAAATAAAATGTATGTAACAGAAACTAATTTTTTTTTTTTTTCAGGATTGTATAGAGGAGAAAAAAGGTAATTTTTTTTCCCTAAATATTACGGCCCATTTGATCACTAACCCCAATGACCCCCACTTATCCCCAAATTTTCTGGGGAAAAAATGCCCCTTTGTTTTTCCCCACCAACCCCCCATTGAGTTTTCCCAAGGGGTGATTTTCCTCCCTTTTCACTTCTTTCCCACGCCCAGCCTTGGTTGTGTGGGGGGGTGGTCCCCCTGGCGGCAGCATGGAAATCTTTTCAAACAATGGCCGAGGTTACGGAGACAGGAACACGGTCTGTTTTTGGTTTTTCCGGGGGCCAAAAACGTCTAATGAAATTCCCCCCCCAAAAAACAGAATTTTTGGAACCAGGGGAAATTTTGGCAATCAAAAGGAAAAAGGGGATCTTCATAAAATTTAGCTTGCATCAGCATCAACGAGTCGTCGATACATACCAAAAAAAAATTTGGGGTGGTACATCGGCCGGGTTTTTGAAAGATGTTTCCCCATTTTTTGGATTAATATAAGCCCTTTTTGAATGGACAACAGGATATTAAAGATGTTTTTAAGAGTTAGGCAAAATATTTTAAACATGGACGCTGGGGATATATGCGGGCCCTTTAGGGGAACAACCCATAAAAATTTCCTTGAGGAAACCTATTCCCATGTACTTATGGAAAATTTTTCCCACACGGGTTTCCCAATACCCAGGACAGGTGGGGAAATGTCGACTGGGGAAAGCGGGTCATTTGGGGGGTGAGCCAAAGGAAAGGTTGGGCGCGAGGTGGACAAAAAGGGAAAAAAAGAAGGGAAGAACAAAAACAAAAGGGAGGAGGGAGTGGGGGTCAGGGAAAAAAAGGACATCAGGGGGTGGGGTGGACAGAGGGGAAGGGGGGAAAAAAAGGATGTGGGGGGCAGGAGGAAGGTGTTAAAGGGGGAAAAGATTCCAAAAAGGAAGAGGAAGGTAAACTGGTCAGGAGGCTAAATTTTTGGGGGGGATCTCAATTTTTTTAAGGGAAGAGCTGACTTTGGGGGGGGAAAACCATGAGGGGTTTTTGGGTTCTGGAAGAACCAGGAACGGGTGGGGGGAGGGAGGAAAGGGGGGGTGGGGAAAAGTGTTTGATGAAAACAGGGGGAGGTGGAGGTGAAAATGAGCAGGTAAAGGGGGACCGAGAGAGGGGAAAATTTTAGGAAGAGAACGGGGGAGGGGGGTAATGATGTCCTCACACCAGCAGGGGAACCGGGTAAAAAATTTTTCGGTTGGGGGCAAAAACAAGAGCAGAGGTGGGGGGTGATAAGGGAAAGGGGGATGGGGGGGACAGGAAGGGGGGGAGAGGGGGGGAAAATTTTAGAGAAAAACCGGGGAAACCCCAAAAAAAAACCCCAATTTTACCCCTTTTTAAGATGAAGAAGGGCCTTTTAAAAATGGGGCCAAGAAGGGGGTAAAAGGGTTTTATAGGCAGGGATGTAGTTTTTTCGAAATGGGGGGGAAAAATTTAAAGGAACAGTGTTTTGTGGGGGGTTTTGAGGAAAGGGGGGTGGTTGGGAAGGGACACCCCCTTTGTTTGGTAGGGGGAAGGGGGGGGGGAGAGGTGAGGGGGGGATGGTCAAGGGGGGGGGTCCGGAGTTTTATTGGAAATCCCCATTTCAAATAATAGGGGCAAGGAACAACGTGAGGGATAATTAATTTATGTTTCAGGGGCTGCCGGGTGGTCAATTTTGGGGGGCCCAACGTTATTAGGGAAGGGCGTGGACCCCCGAGGAACAGGTATTGTTTTAGGGTCTTTGGGTTTTTTGGGTGGGGGGGTTTTATGCGGGGGAGGAGGGGGGACCCCAGAATTACTTTTTGGGGGAAATCCCCCTGGGTGGAAAAAAAAAATGGGGGTTTCCCGAGCGGTAGGGGGAGAAAGTGGAATTTTGGGGTGTGGTTTTTTTAGATCACAAGGGTTGGGGTGGGGGTTGGGGGGGGGTGTGAAGGTTTGTTTTTGGGGAAAAAAAATGGGAAAAAAGGGGGGGATGGGGGATTTTGGGGATGGGGGAGGGTCTGTGGGGGGGGAGGGGGTAGACATCAGGTGGTGGAATGAGTATGGGGAAAAAGGGGGAAAAAGGGGACTTTGAAAGGAAGGGAGGATGTTTTGAATAGGTATTTATCAGAGGTATTTAGAGGGTTTATTGAGGGATAGTTATGGGGGGAAAGCGGGAAAACATGCAGAGAGTGTTGGGAGTAAGAAGGGCCTGAAAGACATTCAGTATGAATTTTCCTTTTACGGGAATGGGATGGGTGAGGTTTAAAAGGGGGTGGCGCCTGGTTTTGGGGGAAAATTTCAAAAGGGAAAACGGGTGTTGCTGACATCTGAGAGGTGGAAGGGAGGGGTAGGGGAAAGGTTGCAAACGACAGAGGATGACTGGTTATGCGGAGGTTTTTTGGTGGGAATTTGGAGAAGGGGGAAGGGGGATGGGGGTTTGGGCCAAAATTTTTGGGGGAATTAAAAAAAAGGGGAAGGGAAAAGGAGGGGAAGGCAATAGAGGGGGACATAAGGAAGAAGAATTTGGGGGGGGGAAAGGGTTGGGGGGGAAAAAGCCATTAGATGGATTGGGGGGAAGAAATGCAATACAAAAGAGAGGGTGTTAGTTGGGGTAAAGACATGAGGGAGACAGGAGTAATGGAGAAGTCAGTTGGGAAAGAGGAGTGTTGTCCCAAAATTAAACCCAAAAAGGGGGTTAAAGACTATGGGCCCCTTTGGTCATTTTATTGATATAAGAACAAAGATTTTGGCAATAAATTAAAAGGGTTTGGAATATGTTGCAGGGGGAAAATTTTGGGGATCCAGGGAGAAGTTTTAGGAATACAGAAAAAAAGTTTTTTTTGGGGAAGAAAATCAATTTTGGGGGGGTTTGGCAGATGGCTAAAGGGGGTGAATAGGGGTTAGATATTGGGAAAGGGTTTTGGGGAAAAAATTTTGGGAGGGTAAGAACTTTTATGAGGGCTTGGGGATGGGGAAAAAAATGGGATGGTTGGGTGGGAACAGGGGAAGGGGGACTGAGACGGGGATGTCCTCTGTCACGACCCTTTTTTTTTTTTTTCCCCAAGATCCTTTATAGTAGATGGGGTTTTGGGGGAAAAGGGGCATAGGGGGGGATAGGGGGGGGTAGAGGTTATGATGAACAGTTTTTTAAAAAGACAGAGGAGAGTTTGAGATGGGTTGAGGGGGGGGGATTTTTTGGGCGGGGGAACAGGAATGAGAGTTAAAAGTAAATCAACCCATTAGAGGTGGGTTTGGAGGGGGGGAACGGGGGTTTAAAAGGGGGGTTTTGGGAATGTGTAAAGCTTTAAAAATCTGGGGGTAGTTTTTTTAGTGATGGAGGTTAGCAAAGAGAAGAATTGGGAAGGGGGTTTAGTTTTAAAGGGAATGAGGGGCTGGGGGGTTGGGGACATAACCTGTTGAAAAGGGGTTTCATTAATGTTTTAATTTTTAGTAAATTGTGGTTTGAGGGCAGTTTATCCTTTAAAGTTTTGATGTGGAAGGACAAAAGGGGGTGCGGGTTTTTTTGGGGGGGAAGGTAGACATTGGTTACAGGGGGGGGGGGGAGACAAGTGTTAAAAATGGGGGGATGGGTTTGTTTCCTTGAGGGGAAGGGGAAAACGTGTTTGTAAAAAGGGGAAATTTTAGGGGTGAAGGGGGGGCTGGGGGGAAAAGGGGGGGTTCAGTAAGGGGGGGGGTTGGAATGGGGGGGGTAGGGAGTAAGGGGGGGTGGGGCGGAGGGGTACTTTTTTTTTGAGGGATCCGGGGGGGTTAGAGTAAGAGTTTGGGGTAGGGAAGGGGGGAGAAATAGTACGGGGAGTGGAGGTGACCCTTTTTAAAGGAAAGTTTTGGTTGTTAAAAAAAGGGAAGGGAGGCCTAAGGTGAGAGAAAAGGACAGATTTAAGGGATACCGGGGCGAAAGCTGTTTTCGAGATGGGGTCACAGGGGTGGGCTTTGATAGGTGTGGTGAATGGGGGAAAGGTTTCACGGGTATATTTTTTTGGAAGGGCGCGGAGGGGTTTGGGTTTGGGGGGGGATATTGGGGGGGGTTTTTTGTGTTAAAGGCGCTTTTTTTGGGCTTTGGGGTGTGGGGGGAAGGGAAGGGTTTTTTTTTATAATGTTTTGATTTGTTTTTTTTGGAGAGAGGGGGGTTAGATGTGAGGTTTTTTTGCTTTGGGCGGGGATTTAAAACAAAAGGGAAAGGGAGGTTTTGGCAGAGCTTGGGTTTTTAAATTTTCCAAGATAAGGGTTTTCAAATTGCAACAGGGTTTGGAGGGGGGAAGGGGGGGTTTTGAGTTTGGGGGGTTTGGTTGTGGGGGGTTTTATTAAGGGTGGGGGGGTTCAGTTTGCACGGGGGGGGAGGTGGGGGGGGGGGTTTAGGCAGGTTTTTGAGGGGGAGGAGGTTTTGGTTGGGGGGAGGGTAAGGGGTTTTATCAGGGGGGGTTTTTTTTTTTTCGGTTGTTTCGTGCTGTTTTTTTCTTGGAGGTTTAAGTCTGTCTGTTTCAAGAGGAAAAAAAAAACATAAGGAAATTAAAAAAAGTGGGGGTTTGGTTTTTATGTAAGTTTTGGTGTTCTGCTAGGGGGGGGTAAATTTTAGAATCTTCGACCCCCGGAAAAAAAAAAAAAGGCATTAAAAGTTGGTGGTAATGTCCCCCTTTGGGGGCGGGGAAATTATTATTTATTAGCTTGTGTTTATACCAGAATCAAAGCAGTTTTTTGTTTTTCAGATAATATTTAAGTTAAACGTTTTTTGGTTTTTAAAATTTTTTTTAAAATCTGTTATTTGGGAAAAAAACCTTTTTTGACAAGTTATAAATTTTGGGTTAGGGGGTTTTTGGGGGTGACCATTTGGAGTTAATGTAGGTTTTTTAGCGGGGGTTGGGGAAATGCCCGGTTTTTTTTTTAAATTTTGATTATGTTAAGGATAGGGTTTCATTGTAAAATTTTTATATAAAAAAAAAATTTTTAGTGAGGTATCATCACGAGGAGTGATGGGAATGGGGAATTTTTCTGTGTCTTTACTATTGCTTACCATGTTTCGTCATTTTTCAAAATGTATTTGTTAAAAAAAAAAAAAATATTTTATATTCAAAGTTGAAATTGTCCTTGTTTTTTTCAAAACATCATTTAAAATTTTTTCATATTATTTTTTAGTTCTATACCTTTTTATAAGTCGTTGAGTAACAATCATGGTTTTGGGTGACAGTCCAGTAACTGTATTTTCATGTTTCTTTTTTTTATAATAATAATAAAAAAAAAAAAAATTTTGTTAGGGGGGGCAGTTACAGGGGTGGTGGGGAACATATTGTTAACTGTGTTTAGTTTAGGGTTGCCGGGGGATGGTAATGTTTTGTCAAAAATTTTTATGAGTTAGGGGGGCAGGGTTTGTCCAAGTTTAAGTGTAGTTTTGTCTATTAATTTTGGGATAGTTCTGTTCATGAGTACTTATTATATCTTTTTTTTTTAAATTATGGTATTGGTAATATTTTCCCTTTACATGTAAATGTTTTTTATGTGCTGTTTTTTTAAAAAAAATAAAAAAAAAAAAAAAAAAAAAAAATTCCAGAAAGAAGTCAACCGTCAGAAGAAGAAAGCGGGGAAATTAAAAAATGAAGAACAGTGAACAAGACTATGATTACAGATGCAGCTGTTGGGGGAATTTTTCACCCAAACAAAAAAGACCTAAATGACCTTTTCAGAGTTTTTTATGACAATGTCAAAATTTACTTTTTGTTTTAAGGCCCGGGGGGATTTTTGGGGGATGAAATTTAATTCCCAAAAAAAAAAAAAATCCCAAAAATTTTGCCTTCCTTTTAAAAAGGTTTGCCCTATAATGATGACAGCCCGTTTGATGCAATTTTTTTTTTTTTTTAAAAAAATTATACAAAAATTGATTTGAACCTTAATTTTTACATACCATGAACCACCCCCTTAAAAAAAAAAACAACACATTTCTTTAAAACCACCTCCATTCCCCCCCGAACTAAACAAGCAATATTTATTCAAATCACCAAATACAAAAAAGCATTATTCTAAACCCCCTCCGGGGGACTTCCAGATTAAAAACAAAGGAATACCATTTACCCTCATATTCCCCCCCAAAACCCCCCCCAAACACCCTAAAGGGGGGTTTTTTTTTTTTCCTTTTCCAAATAAATCCCAAAACACATGTGTAGTAACAAAAATAACAATAGGACACCATCGTCCCGGGGTTTCTCCAGTCCTCCTGTTCCCTCCAAAACAGAAAGAAAAAAATTTAAATGTTACAAAAAAATTCAGCTTTTTATCCTGCATTTAAAAAATAAACACCTCAAATAAGTTTCAGGCCCTACTGTTACAGCATTTTGGGGGGTTTGGCAACACTATTAAAACCCCTTTCTTGTCTAATGTATCATTGTACCATGCCAATAGAGTATTATTATTATTATTATTCAAACAACCTTAGAACAATATTAAAAAAGGGTTTAAATTTTTTTCCAACCAAAAAGACATGTTAAACTAAACCCCTTAATTACATGTCATAAGGGAACCACAAATCACTTTTATCACGGACTAAAACAAATTTTAACATCATCCACATAAAATCTGCTCATATATAACATGACCTAACCATCCACTGTCTTGAACAACGTGACTTTTTTTTTGACGAAAAAACCTTTTTTTTAATTTTTTTTTTTCCCCAAAAACTACCAAAACCCCGCTGGCGTACTCCATTTAATTGAACATGTCCTTCGTCACGTCAAATGTAGTATGGTCCATTCTGATACCCCTTTCATCCTCCTATTCCTATCCCCCCTTTTCATTTCTTTACCCCCAAACCCCCTATCAGAGTATGTTTGTCTCCGTTTCCCCCCTCCCCGGTCAAACAGCACACGTTATATACACACGCAACAAATCTACCCCCACCTACCACTACTATCCCACATTGAACCAGTCCATTCCCACCCACATTTATTCATTTAAAAATTTTTTCCCCTTTTAAAAATCTACCCCCCAAAAAACCCCACCCATTTACCTATAAATTCCGACCCCTTCCTATACATACCCGATAATGCTCTGACCCCAAGACCCCCCCCCTTCCCTTCCCCACGATACGTAAAATCCCCAACCAAAATTCCCCCTCCACTTTTTTCGGTGTTCCCTCCACACAAAACTTGGCCCCCAAGAGCAAAAAAAGTCCCCCCCCCACCAGCACAATAACCCCAACCACAGCCTCCCCTCTAACGTTTCAAAAAAGTAAAAGCATGATGGGGTGCTCTTCATCCCACACCACTGACATGCATTCGTACCATCAACCCCCTTTATACAATGGGGCCAGCCAATATACCCAAAAAAATCTATAAAAATTTTACCCGGCCTGAAACGCATCTTTTTTAAATTCCCCCCAAACTCCCCCCAATTTTTAAAAGGAAAAATTTTCCTGCCCCTGCACCACCCCTCCCATCACTAACCCTCCCCCTACCCACCTTACCCTTTTTTGGGTCCCTGCCATCAACAACTGCCTTGCATCTTCCCTTCCTTTTCCCCCCCACCACTTTCACACCTCCATGACCTCCCTACCCCAATCCCCCCCCCTTTTTTTAAAAAAAACTGTTTTCATAAAGTTTTTACCCTATTTTCCAAGGGAAAAGTCCCAACCCACCTTTTTTATTTCACAAAAGACCTCCTTTTTAACCCAGGCCTTCCCCATCCCCCACACATACCTTAACACTTTCCTTGTAATTCTCCCCTTTTCCCCCCCAAAAAATTTTAAGGCAGTAAATTTCCACACCACTATATAAAATTTCCCACCCCCCCTCTGTATTATTTTCACTGGCCTCCAGCCCCTCATTCTCCAGAGCCCCCCACCACCTCCACAGAGTTTACCCCCCTACCTCTTCCCATCCGCCATATACACTATTCCACAAATTTTAACCTATCAAAACCCCTTCCATCCATATCCTCCCAACCCCCCCACCCCCCACTTCCAATAACTTAGATTTCGCACCATTGACCCTCATCCCTGTCCCCCCCAAAAATTTAAAAAAAGTCCCCGCCCCCAATTCCCCCCCACCCACTAGTACAGTTGACACCCTCCCCACTACCCCCAAAAACCCCCCCCCGTCCATTCTCCCCACCCTTTCCCCTCCATTAATAAAAAAAGGTTTTTGAAACACGCGAAGGGGTTTGGAAATGGACACCCCTTTAACTTTCCATCATCACCCGTCCCAATTCCCGTTCAAAAAAATTTCCTCGAGCCATTCAACCTCCGAAAGGTCATTTTTTATAACACCCAAAGGGTCACGGATAACGGGGGAGCAAAAAAGAAGCATTTACTGGGAGATAGCCCCCGAGTAACTCAAACACACGTTGCGTCTCCCTTTGGTCGCCATCTTGCTGAAAAACGGAAGTTGGGCCAAGACCAGGTCAGGTTACTGCGCCGCACAACCTTTTGCCCGAGAGGGAAGAGGTCAAGATGTTTGATGAATTGGAATGCATAACCAGATAAGTGGAGACTCTTCATTGACAGCCCTCCAGAAGCCTAAAAGGTATTTCACAATGGAAACAAGTATCCATCTCTTCCCTTGTTCATTCAGTGCATCTTGGGAGGACTAAAACAGTGTCAAACTTTACGAAGTTTTGAACTATGAAACGTATGGCTGGGAGGTTAGTGGGATTCAAAATGGTGGTTTTTGATTGGGCCCAAGGAGGCTTTACCAAGTTTCCCTGTTATTCTGTCACTGGGATAGGGACAGAGCAGCACATTACCAGAGGAAGCACGGGGCCTCAAAGGACTGAGTTATCAGTAGGAAGACATAAATCAAACATAAACCATTGGTATCCTCAAAAGGTTCTGCCCTCCATTACACATAAAACCCTTTGTTAAAGAAACAGTTTGTTACAACTTGGACAAATAGTCGGGACCTTCAATATCTTCAAAAATTTTTTTCCCTGAGCTACGAGGAAAGGGAAGGCCCTTTCTTCACTGACCACAGGTCAGGAAAATCCGGGAGGCCCAGAATTTCCAAAGAAGCTCCAGAGAAGGAAAAGGAAGCCTGGGAGAGTTTTGCTGCTGAGCACAGGGCTTTCTGGGCAACAAAAGGTTTGGACAATTTTAACTTGTTGGGGACCTTTGGGAAAAACTACGGTCAGATGGGCTGTAGGATGTCCATTGGTCCTATCCCTTTATGCTCATCTTGACAATTTCAAGGAGAATTGGGAGCATACCAGAGGAGCAAGGGGGAGGGGGTCACCAAGATATAAGGACTTTGAACACAGATATCAGGGATCTTTAATGAACACATGATGGAGACCACATTTGGGGGCTTAAACGGGAAAATGATTTGTTGCATGTCAAAACTAGAAAACTGCTCATTTTTAATTCGTAAATATGAAAGTTTAAAATAAAATTTGGAAAATTTATTTTATTAAAATTTTTAATTTTTTATATTTTTTTTGTTTTACATCCGAAACTAGAAAAAAAAAATTGAAATTTGCCATTTTTTGTCAAAACCCTCGTAAGCCACAAAGCAAAGTTTAAAAGGAATAATGGAATTTTTCATCGTTTTAAAAAAAGAAGTTGGAAAATTTATTCGTAGAACAAACATTGGTTACATAGTGTTATTTAAGAGCAAGAGAATCAGCCGTCAGCCAGAAATGTCCCACTGAACCAAGATACGACAAAAAAAAGAAAGAAGCACCGCTTTCTAACATCCAGAAAATTTTGAAAAGCTGGAGCGAGGAACAATAATCACAAAGTTGTTCACCCACATGTAAAAGTATAGTTGAATGGTGTGATACAACAATGAATAAGGCAAAAATGGATACAGGTAAGAAGGGCCTCACCCCCACTGGGGGGTGGGGGAAAACATGGGAAGTCAAATGCAGATTGGGTCTTATTCCTTTCTAGTTGTCATGTCCACTTCCCAAACAAAAAAAAATACTTAAAAATATATGTAGATTTTATATACATAATTCAACACTAAAAATATTATTTCTAATTCCTGCATAGCACAATTTTTTAAAACCTTTGTACAAGATGTTGAAAACATAATAAATTATAAGTTATTGACTTATAAAAATGCTTTTGTTTATTTTTTGATAACACTGTCAATTTAACATAATAAGGTATTTAACGGAAAATTTTCGAATATTTTGAAGTCATATTCAGGCCCATCATAGTAACCAGGATATGCCATAAAGGCAACTGACCTTTAGGAATACCCAAAAGGGAAACCTTATGGGTTGCCAGAAATGTTTTTTTTCCAGACTTCATTTTGTTCATAGCTTAGTCTGGTCAGCTTTAAATTTTAGATGATGGGTACGATAACAAAATATTCTAGGAACAATTTGTTTGTGCAGTTGTATTCCAAGACTTTCTTTATAAATTCAGAATGCCATCTGACTGGATTCAAATTTTCAACCCTTGTCAGTCATTACCAACTGATGAAATGGAACAACTGACAGGGGAAGATGCCCACTGAAATTGGTGGTTTTCTGATGATTCAAGGCTTTTCAATTATTTCCCCGAAAACTTTTTTTTTTTTTAGCTAAAATATGCCCATAAATCTACTACAAAAATATTAAATTCCATCCCCGTTATCCCGCCGGGGCCTCCAGCTTTTGCACTTTTATTTTCTTGTGTGGGACTGTGTCAAACGTCTTCACAGTCCAAGAAAATGCAATCTATCTGTCCTCTCTCTTTTTGTCTAATTTCTGTCACCCTGTCATAGATCTCCAGGGTTTGGACACAGGATTTCCCGTCCCTGAAACCGTTCTGGTTGGATTTGGCTAAATTAATGGGTTTTTTAAGCAAGGTTAGGGTGTTCTTGTTCTTTGGTAAAAATCATTAATTTTTATATTAACATAAATGAAAAACACAAGGCAGAAAAATGGAGAAAAGGGCCCTCTTTATGACAGACTTGAAGGCACAAAAAATGCCAGACTCGCCGACTCCAATCATGCCCAATCATGCCCAATCATGCTAGAGACCTGTCATCCTATTGACGCTTCGCCAAAAGTGTCTGTCCTACTTTTAGCCTTCCGCAACCATAATTCGGGAAGATTCCTCCACAGCTTTCCCGCAAGTTTCCAAGTCTTTGCTTTGTCTCTGTAGATGCCTTCCTTTCTCCTTACTTTGTCGCTTAAACTTCAGAACACTCGTTATTTGACATGATCATTTTCTTCCACCCCTTTTTCCTTTCATATTTTCCATATTTATTTCTTTGTTTAAATTGTTCATTGTAGAATAAGATAGATGAGCTAAGATTATTGCAAGCAGGAAGCATAGATATTATTGATATAACAGAGAACTGGCTCAATCAGAAAGATAGAGAAATGCCTTCTGAATGTCACATGCAAGGCTATAAATTATTCCACACTGATAGGGTCAACAGGAAGGGAATAAGAAAAGCAAAAAGATATTATGAGGTTAAGTTGCAAGAGAATCGAAGACTAACCCTAAAGGATTCTTCAGGTATACAGAAGTAAGATTAGGGACAAGATAGCCCACTCAAAAGTTACTCGGGTCAGCTCACCGATAGTGATAAGGAAATGTCAGTTTTTACACAAAAAGATACTAGCGATATTCCAGAAATAATAAATTATGTAGAACAGGACAATAAAAAACTATGCACGATTAAGGTAACAAGTGACATGGTCCTTGGACATATAGATAAATTAAAACCTAACAAATCCCCAGGCCCTGATGAACTGTACGCAAGGGTTCTAAAGGAATGTAAAGAGGAGCTTAGCAAACCTTTGGCTAATCTTTTCAACATGTCACTACAAACTGGCATAAGGCCAGATAAGTGGAAAATGGCAAATGTGATACCTATTTACAAAGCGAGAGACAGGTCCGAGGCAATTCGTAGCCATCTTGAAAAGCATAAATTGATCAACGATTCTCAGCACGGTTTTACAAAAGAGCGTTCCTGCCTTACGAATTTATTATTATGTAGTTTAATATGATATTGTGTATATGGACTTCAGTAACGCTTTTGATAGAGTCCCACATCAGAGACTATTGAGGAAAATTAAAGCACTTAGAAAAGGAAAAAAAAATTCCTGGATAGAGGCATGGTTGACAAATAGGCAACAGAGAGTTTGCATAAATGGGGAGAAATCATAGTGGGGAAGCGCCACAAGTGGTGTTCCACAAGGGTCAGTGTTGGGACACCAAAATAGGCCGACGAATTCATTCTGACGAGGACACTAGAGCACTCCAGGAAGATTTGAATAGACTGATGCAGTGGTCGGAGAAGTGACAGATGCAGTTTAATATAGACAAATGCAAAGTTCTAAACATTGGACAGGACAATAACCATACAATATAAACTAAATAATGTAGATATTAATATTTCTGATTATGAAATGATTGGGGAGTTCTGGTTAGAGTAATTCTAAAACAAAGACAACAGTGATAAGTGTTTGCAAAAAGTTAACAGAATCCTTGGCTTCATATCAAGAAGTTAAATAATAGAAGTCCCTGGTTGTTCTTCAACTCTAATCTTTGGTTAGGCCTTCATCTAGATTATGCTGCACAATTCTGGTCCCCATATTACAGAAAGGATATAAATGCCAAATTGGAAAACGTCAGAGGAGGATGACAAAGTTGATCCCATGTATCAGAAATCTTCCCTATGAGGATAGACTGAGGGCCCTGAATCTGCACTCTTTAGAAAGGCGTAGAATTGGGGATATGTTTGAGGTGATAAATGGAAAACAAGAATAAATAAAAGGGATGTAAATATCTAACCTAGACAGAACTCTGCAGCAGTGGCTTCAGTTGGAAAAATTCAGATTCAGGAAACGATATAGGAAAGCACTGGTTTGGTAATAGAGTTGTGGATGAGAACAAACTCCCGAGTATCGTCATAGAAGCTAAGGAGTGGTAGTTTCAAAATAGGTTGAAAAATACATAAGTGGGTGGGTGGGTATGAGTTGGACCGACTAGCTTGTGCTACTAGGTCAGTTGCGTTGCTCCTTCCTTCGTGAATGTGACCTGACCTGATTATCTTAAGGCATTGGCTTAAGCCGGTAGGAGACTTGGACCTGCCTCGCATGGACCAGTAGGCCTGCTGCAGTGTTAAATTTTTATGTTCTTCAGTTTCCCCCCCTGTGCCATTGGTCCCTACCCCTTGTGGGCTCTTAGCTCTTTGCAGTGCTCTACTACGACTACCACACCTTTTACTATTATTTATACTTCTATTTTTTCTGCTACACGAAAATCACTCCCTTGAAAGCAAAGACTCGGCAGGAGATGCAACATTTCCCCGATGAGAAGCAGGGACTACAGTACACTGAGAGACAACCCATAAGTGTCCGGGGCCCAAGACTGTTCAACTGCCTCCCAGCATACATTAGGGGGATTACCAATATACCCTGGCCGCTTGCGTGGCCGGCAGAACAACCCTGGTTGATTAGACCCTGATCCACCATGAGGCCTTGTCTCCAGACCTGGCCAGGGAGTTGCTTCCCTTCACTTTTTCATCTCGTGGCACAAACTACTCCCACTTCTACTTCCACCATTTAATATCATTTCCACTACTTCTCTTCCTCCTCTTTCTGCGTCACTGTCCTCCCGCTTATAATATACTGGCTCACTTACTTTCCTAAGTTTTTCTCCCATGTCCGGGTTATTTGTGTATGAGGTGAAGATGTTATATGTCCGGGTCTTCAGTCTCTAAATGTAGTGATGAGAATAGTGAAGTTGAAAATACTTGTTTGATGAAAGAGAATTCTTCCTCCTAAATCTCACTACTACACATTTCAAGGTCTTGAAGGTAGAACTTATGATAACGCCACGTTTAGTTTTGGTGTTGTGGGAGTACAAGTGGAGAAGATCCCTGCTGGTTGGTCGGTTTTTGGTAGACTTTAAAACGAACCTTTACAACATAGCTGAACCTTGCCAGAAAAGTTCTTCAACATTTCCTAAACAGCAACAAACCTACTGACCCATGGCAGGCAGGTCCTGAAATCCAACCTCTTCAGCAATTCAACTCTCAACAGTCTCACCTGACCTTCACGTCACTA
Organism: Cherax destructor; assembly: GCA_009830355.1. Classification (NCBI taxonomy): domain Eukaryota; kingdom Metazoa; phylum Arthropoda; class Malacostraca; order Decapoda; family Parastacidae; genus Cherax; species Cherax destructor. The sequence continues at coordinate 14,227 of WNWK01016801.1, forward strand.
TACTCCTACATATACCACGCACTCTGCTCAGGTAAATCTGTGTGGACTTGATAAAGCTTACTGCGGGGCGAAACGTTGTCAATAAAGAATCGCATTGTATTGCATGTGTGTCTACGTTTTCCTCGTGTCGATATTGTATAGCAAAACCATCGCTACCAAGAAAAAAAACAGTATAAAAGAACAGGAAGCTTTGGCCAAGTAGATCACCGGGAACCAAAGTATGTAGAGTCACTAGATCAAGTCTCCCTGGAGTAATTCTAACTTATATTTTTATTGCATTTTTATTAGCATTCAGGCTGATGTTATTTGCATGTAATTATTCATATACAATCAGTCACAATAGTTTTGACATATGCTGTTACTACTATGAGATTTAAGGCCACAGTGTGGTACAAATTAAGAGTTTGTGGCTACTGTCAACCTCATAGTTCTGAGTTACCAGACTCAGCCATCTGGAGGTCAGTGATTAATCTATGAGGAGTTCCTGAAGGGAAATATTTAAGTGCTTTAACGTTAAATATAATTGAATCTTCCTCTTCTGAACAGCGTCAAGTAATGATTGATGCGACTTACGGACAGAATATTACCCATTAAGTTTAGACTGTGTGCAGGCAAACTTGTCACTATAGTAAAATAGTTAAAACACTTGGAATCGTTGGGATCAGTTCCATAACTTAAACATAACTCTTGTGATATTCTTAGACAACGATGAGAGATGTCACTGTGAGTCAAAGACAGCGATAAGCAGGTGATGCACAATTAAACATTAAGATCAACAACACTCCTATTGCTATTGCAAACTGAAATTCAGCACTCATATCCATCACATAACAAAGAAAGTGTCCAAAACTGTGGGAATCGTCTCTAAGATATGTTACTATATACCACAATCAGCCCTACTCACACTATACTATTCACTCATCTATCCCTACCTCACATATGCCATTTGTGCATGGGGATCAAAAGCAGCAAGACACCTAAAGCCAATAATAACCTAACAAAAAGCCGCAGTAAGAATTATCACGCAATCCAACGCAATCCAACACTGTTCAGAACATCCACACTTATTACTCTGCAATCTAAATTTATAAAACCATAAATACCAATTTTAACCCTGAGCTAAAACACTTTCTTGACAGTTGTGACAGGACCCATAGACATAATACCAGACAGAAACATCTCTTTGACATTCCCCGTGTCCGACTAAATCTATACAAGAATTCAATGTACATAAAAGGGCCTAAAATCTGGAACTCCCTGCCTGAAAACTCTAGAACTGCAGACAACCTCCATTTTCAAAAGCACCGTTAAAAAACATCTTATATCACTTACCGGTAGCTAACCACATATCACATATCCACAACATATCCACATATCCACAATAAAATTACACTTATTGATATCTGTGATTCCCCCTTAATTTGCACATGACTGTAACCAATATTGCTTCATAATTCTTAAGCAAGTCATAAGTTTGCCTAAGACACTCCAATATAGAAACTGTGTCATGCCAACACGTCACCTTTTCCATTATTATATAAACTTATTGTTAAATTCTTAAATTTGTGTACTACCTCAATTTTGTAAACCTAGTTAATCACTACAATTAATACCAGAATAATCAGTGTGTCACTATAGAGTAAGATCTGGTATAAGACTGCCTGAAATGCCTAGGCATACCTAGGCATATTATTGGCCTTCTTGTAATAATTACTTCATAAAAAGTATTAATAATGTTGATTTGATTTGATGAGTGATGTCACTGAGAGTCATAGACAGCGATGTGGGATGTCACTGTTTATCTTAGACAGTGTGTGATGTCACTGTGAGGACGTGATGTGTGATGTCGCTTATGTTTGAACAAAGAACACCGTATACAGAACAAAGTTATTAATTATATAATAACCTCATATTTCTACAGGTACACAGTTACATGATACATCTATTACAGACCTAGCTGACATTATTGACATACTATACTTACTGCTAGGTGAACACCAGCACATGAAACTAATAATATTACATATATATTATATATATATTATACTGTGTGTTTGAAGCTTTCCCCAGGTTCATGTGTCCAGGAGTCCATCTGTGTCCCCTCAGATATTCTCCCTTCCCCATTTCCCATCCTACACTCAGTAATCTTACCTTCTCCGGGTTCATGTGTCCAGGAGTCCATCTGTGTCCCCTCAGATATTCTCCCTTCCCCACTTCCCATCCTACACTCAGTAATCTTACCTTCTCCGGGTTCATGTGTCCAGGAGTCCATCTGTGTCCCCTCAGATATTCTCCCTTCCCAACTTCCCATCCTACACTCAGTAATCTTACCTTCCCCGGGTTCATGTGTCCAGGAGTCCATCTGTGTCCCCTCAGATATTCTCCCTTCCCCACTTCCCATCCTACACTCAGCAATCTTACCTTCCCCAGGTTCATGTGTCCAGGAGTCCATCTGTGTCCCCTCAGATATTCTTCCTTCCCCACTTCCCATCCTACACTCAGCAATCTTACCTTCCCCAGGTTCATGTGTCCAGGAGTCCATCTGTGTCCCTCAGATATTCTTCCTTCCCCACTTCCCATCCTACACTCAGCAATCTTACCTTCCCCAGGTTCATGTGTCCAGGAGTCCATCTGTGTCCCCTCAGATATTCTCCCTTCCCCACTTCCCATCCTACACTCAGCAATCTTACCTTCCCCAGGTTCATGTGTCCAGGAATCCATCCGTGGGCCCCCGGATGTCTTCCCTTCCCTTCCCCTGAAGTTCTGGAAATTCTTTTCGATATTTTTGATACCTCACCCAGTCCCTCCCCCAGAGGTCAGCAAGTCCCACCCCAGGTCCGTGGTTCCAGGTATACACCCTTCACCACTTCCCTGAGGTCAGCAAGTCCCACCCCAGGTCCGTGGTTCCAGGTATACACCTTTCACCACTTCCCTGAGGTCAGCAGTCCCACCCCAGGTCTGTGGTTCCAGGTACACACCCTTCACCACTTTCCTGAGGTCAGCAAGTCCCACCCCAGGTCCGTGGTTCCAGGTACACACCCTTCACCACTTCCCTGAGGTCAGCAAGTGCCTCCCCAGTTCCATGGTTCCAAGTGTTCATCCATACACCCTTTACCACTTCCCTGAGGTCAGCAGTCCCACCCCAGTTCCATGGTTCCAAGTGTTCATCCATACACCCTTCACCACTTCCCTGAGGTCAGCAGTTTTAGCCACCCTTGAAGCACTGCCCATATATGATATTACTACACAAGTGTATTAATATCAGTATACAGAGGTAGATGTTATTACAGAGGAGGACACGCAGAAAATCTGAGCTCTGTAATAACATCCACCTGGACAGACCCGAACGTCGACTACCTGAGACAAGAGAGATCTCCATTCCAGTTAGCCCACCAAGGAGTGGCCACTCAATTAAAATTTGGAACATATATTTATATTCAATATTGTACCTATGCCATCTATTAGCTTGTTCAATTATTAAGTTGTGTAAGTTTATTTGTGAACGTATTTATGTGCGTAGACTAGTGTCGGTGTGTGAACCTTTGTGTTCCTTACATGATAACTGTAATTAATTGTTATCAAATATCTTATTTTCTTGTTACTGATATTCTTCATTTTCATAGTATGCAAAGGTTCACAAGCGCTCAGTCTTCTATACACTTAATTCTGTATTTCCTATACACACATCACACATACAGACGCACGAATAAAGCAACACACACACACACACAATCCTCTGCATCAATTATACACACATATTATTCAACATTGCATACAAAATCCTCTACTTTCAACATTACTAGTATATAAATACACATGCATCCACACCTCACACTTGTATCTTTAAACTACACACACACACATGTACATATAAATATGTAAATGACATGTGCAAGCACTGACACTCCTTCAGAAGACAGTGACGTGTCAACCCAGACACAAACTGTAAGTTAATCAATTTATCAAAGTTCAAGACAAGACTAATTATATTAATTGAACTCCATCACGCAAAACTCTTAAGACTCACACAAGTATCTGGGTGTACAACTCACTAGTGAGTGTACACTCACTAGTGAGTGTACACTCACTAGTGAGTGTACACTCACTAGTGAGTGTATATCGTCTCATCAAAGACTTCACACAGTACTGTGTAGAGATACAAACAATCAAAGACTAAGTCTTACAACACTAACATAGTCTACAGTGCTGGACAAATTCATTCACTTATTAGAGTGCTGAAGCAACCCTCGCCCTCAGAGTGCAGAAGCAACACTCGCCCTCAGAGTGCAGAAGCAACCCTCGCCCTCAGAGTGCAGAAGCAACCCTCGCCCTCAGAGTGCTGAAGCAACCCTCGCCCTCAGAGTGCAGAAGCAACCCTCGCCCTCAGAGTGCAGAAGCAACCCTCGCCCTCAGAGTCCAGAAGCAACCCTCGCCCTCAGAGTGCAGAAGCAACCCTCGCCCTCAGAGTGCAGAAGCAACCCTCGCCCTCAGAGTCCAGAAGCAACCCTCGCCCTCAGAGTGCTGAAGCAACCCTCGCCCTCAGAGTGCAGAAGCAACCCTCGCCCTCAGAGTGCAGAAGCAACCCTCGCCCTCAGAGTGCAGAAGCAACCCTCGCCCTCAGAGTGCTGAAGCAACCCTCGCCCTCAGAGTGCAGAAGCAACACTCGCCCTCAGAATGCAGAAGCAACCCTCGCCCTCAGAGTGCAGAAGCAACCCTCGCCCTCAGAGTGCAGAAGCAACCCTCGCCCTCAGAGTACAGAAGCAACCCTCGCCCTCAGAGTGCAGAAGCAACACTCGCCCTCAGAGTGCAGAAGCAACCCTCGCCCTCAGAGTGCAGAAGCAACCCTCGCCCTCAGAGTGCAGAAGCAACCTCGCCCTCAGAGTGCAGAAGCAACCCTCGCCCTCAGAGTGCAGAAGCAACCCTCGCCCTCAGAGTGCAGAAGCAACCCTCGCCCTCAGAGTGCAGAAGCAACCCTCGCCCTCAGAGTGCAGAAGCAACCCTCGCCCTCAGAGTGCAGAAGCAACAGTCGCCCTCAGAGTGCTAACACTAAACATACCAAAGTAATAACGCCGGTTAAAATATATACATTGTTTCATAAACTTTCCTAAACTTTAATGATATTGTTCTCAATGTAAACATGTTTGTGCAAAATGTCTTTATTGAAAGAGATGTGAAAGACAAAGTTTAGGTAATGAGGAAGACAAAGACTACAAAGGGAAGGGGATGTATGGATCAACATAACATTACACAAGTTAAACATAAAAAGAAGTGCACTGTTGCAAAGTAAAATAGTTTTGTTGCAAGTTTTGCAAAGGTACAGCACAGCAACATTTAGGGCATAAAACAGCAGTATAGGAGACAAACAATGAGCCGAATAGGCCAGGTTGAAGGATTGGCTGATAAAAAAAATTTTGTCTATAGATCGAGACTACGATGATAGTCAGCTTTATTCCTGGAGACTACGATGATAGTCAGCTTTATTCCTGGAGAGATATTATTTTTGTGTGTTATGCATCGTGTTTTTTGTATTAAAATCATATAGAGGAGATAAGTGTGGATGAGAGTGGGATATGGATTCTAAGAATTAAGTGAATGTTTTGGGAATTTTGAGTCTATATAATTGTTCTGGGAGACATGAATGACAATATGGGAGAAACTATTGTAGAAGGTATCATAGAAAAATACAGCAACTTAAAAGAAAACTACATCATCATACAAGAATAGTAACTTGCAAGAAATTTAAAGTGACAAGCAAGAACAGTTCAGTGACAAATAAAAAAGAGCATCGTAAACCACAAAGACAGTGTAGTTACACAGAACAATACAGTAACACAAAGACAGTGAAGTAACACAGAACAATACAGTAACACAAAGACAGTGCAGTTACACAGAACAATACAGTAACACAAAACAAAGATATTCAAACAGGTAAGAACAGTACGGTAACATACAAGAAAGTACAGTAACATACAAGAACAGTACAGGAATATAATGAAACAATGCAGTAACACTAAATACAATAACTTTAAAAATGCTCTTACACAAGGCAATACAGTGAAATGACAAACTAGTACAGTAATACATAAAAAACAATACATTAAATCTCAGAACAGTAATTCAACACACGAGAACTGTACCGTAAAACACAAGAACAATACAGTAACATAGAACAGAACATCAACACTCAAGTATCGTACATCAACATACAATAACAACAGAGTAAAACACTGGAACAGAAGGTTAACATACTAGTAAATAAAAGATCAGTGTACAAGACATAAAGAAGACCTGCCAGCCAAGTTATAATATACAAGATGTAAGAGAAGTCAAGATGTGAAAAAAGTGAGAGACTTATTAAAGAATTTTTTTTCTAGCAACTCTTTACCTTTCGTAAGATAATTTGCAATCGTCTACTTTGCTTTATTTAATACAAGTGTTGATTTTTGCCTTCCATAATTAAGCGGTTGTAGAGGTGAACGTATTTATCTGGTCGTTATCTTAAAGAAATACCATTTGTGGTACAGCATGAAGTTGATGTCACTGGGTCAGGTCAGGTCAGGGTTTAGCAATCAATCTCACTTCTATAACATCAGTACCGGAGGATGCAAAACGGCCAATAACTAAAGCAGATTAAAAATTATTACTCATATCCAGTGAACAATGTGTCCAGTTTATTAGGTAACCCTGAAGGGAGGCTTTAAAAATGTCTGAATTATTTTTAGGTATCTCTTAAGGTGGATCTTTAAGAAGTTGCAGGATTTTTTTCTTTATTATTTCTTCTTCGTCCAACTGTTATAAATTATTTCTCTCATAACTCAAGGACGCCCCATCCAATCGGCTTCAAACTTTTAATATGTTTGTACTATAACGAGAATCATACTCATTGAACAATTGGCATGTTAACATTTCCTATGACCAAAGTTATTGAAATCATTAACATCATCAAGGAATGACTGAAATATCTTTCAAAACACTGAGTGGCTAAGCTTCAAACCTTCACAAAAGCTGCCACATAATTCTATGGTGTTGGAGAGTGTAAGTGTGTTGCCGCAGGTTTGACCGTTTATGTAAAAAGTTGTGTGAAATTTTATTCTCCTGAAGTAACACACACACACACACACACACACAGGACCCAGGGACCAGAGGAGAATGGCTCGGGTAAGGAAGAATGGATGGAAGAACAGTGCAAAAGGATGGAACAAGAGTGGGAGAGAAAACTAGTGGAGCTTTTTGCAAAAATGGAGAGAGAGCTTTCTGTGAAACTAGAGAAGAGGTTGGAGGAGGAGAAGAAGAATTGGGAGTCACAAGCTGAAGATGCAGTAGCCAGGATAAGGGGCCTAGAAGATGAGGTAAACAGGCTGAAGCAGGTTACAGGGGTATGGACCAGTAAAGACACAGCATCAAGGGGGCCCATCAGGAAGAAAGGAGATATAACTTGCACTGTCTTGGTAGAGTTTATCTCTCCATAAATCCGTAATCCAAAGAATTACGGGCCCACTGCTGACACCATTTGTTACTGTGACGTCAGAGGCCCGCACATCTGCACATGCAGACCCAAGCGTCACTCTCATTCTCATCATAGGCTTAGAACTGGACAGAGGTGTTGGGCCTACCTCCATCCTCACTTACTCAATATACACGTTCACCATCCATCCGTGATGGTGACAGCGGTGCCACCATTTGTTATGTGTGGGTCTTGGAGATAAAAGGTAATCAAGGGAAACTCACAGATGGATGGTGAACGTGTATATTGAGTAAGTGAGGAAGGAGGTAGGCCCAGCACCTCTGTCCAGTTCTAAGCCTATGACAAGAATTAGGGTGATGCTTGGGTCTGCGTGCGCACATGCGCGGGCCTCTGACGTCACAAGTAACGAAGGGATCAGACATATAACATAGCTAGGATTACTTATAATACACCACACAGATGTATCAATCTGCTTCAGTACATATTACTGACAAACAGGTCACTGGTGCAAGTGGACAGGTCACTGGTGCAAGTGGACAGGTCACTGGTGCAAGTGGACAGGTCACTGGTGCAAGTGGACAGGCCACTGGTGCAAGTGGACAGGTCAGTGGTGCAAGGGGACAGGTCACTGGTGAAGGTGGACAGGTCACTGATGCAAGTGGACAGGTCACTGGTGCAAGTGGACATGTCACTGGTGCAAGTGGACAGGTCACTGGTGCAAGTGGACAGGTCACTGGTGCAAGTTGACAGGTCACTGGTGCAAGTGGACAGGTCACTGGTGCAAGTGGACAGGTCACTGGTGCAAGGGGACAGGTCACTGGTGCAAGGGGACAGGTCACTGGTGAAGGTGGACAGGTCACTGGTGCAAGTGGACAGGTCACTGGTGCAAGTGGACAGGTCACTGGTGCAAGTGGACTGGTCACTGGTGCAAGTGGACAGGTCACCGGAGCAGGTTAAAAAATAACAAAGCAGTCGTAGAGCCAGAAATGAATATGCACAGACCAATTGGATTGGTCACTCTTGAAAAGTAAAGTTCCTCTCTTGAGGAAATGTTGTGTTTGGAGTTCACAGTTCTCAACGTCCCCCTCAAACTTTCTTTCTTGCTATATTGAAACATTTTATTAATCGAGAATGTGATGAATTGCACAACATATTTCAGCAATTTATCAAAGAATGGTGATAAATAAAATATATATATATATATATATATATATATATATATATATATATATATATATATATATATATATATATATATATATATATATATATATATATATATATTCAAGACAATCACTATGCAAAATAGAGGAATTCCAAGCCCTTTCGTCACTACTCACATTATCAAGGATAATAGTTCCTTGATAATGTGAGTAGTCACGAAAACGCTTGGAATTCCTCTATTTTTCATAGTGGTTGTCTTGCATATTTTGATATCACCTGTTTACTGTGATTTTTGCATATATATATATATATATATATATATATATATATATATATATATATATATATATATATATATATATATATTTTGCAATTTATTTATTTTTTTATTTATTTAATTTTATATTTTAATTTATTTATTTATTTATTGAAACATCAATGACGACTGGTATTCGTTGTTTTTCTTATAGTTATTCTTCAAGGAAGTTTGTCCTGGGCTTCATTGCTTGTTCTTGCTTTGTTACATTTTTCAGGGAATATTCTTTTCATTCCTTAGTTTCTCTTTCAGTTTCCTTCTTTATTTGCGTGTCCGAGGTGCTTATTTTCTTCTGGTTTGCTGCCTTCCCCAGTGTATGTTTTTCGTTTGCTGCTTTCTTCACTGTATATTTCCTTGCTTGTTCTTTCTTTGTTACATTTTATCGGTATATGTTATTTTCCTGTGCCTTCTTTTCTCTTTTAGTTTTTCTTTTTTGTGAGTCCAGTGAATATATTCTTTTATTTCCTGCATTCTACAGTGTTTGTTTCTTCCAGTGCCTTTGTAAGAGCCGCCTCGTGTCTCTTTCTTGTGTCTCCACTTCTTCCCTTCCTTATTATTCCAGCTTTCTTTTCTTTTATTTTTCTCTGGTCCATACTCAGGTGAAGAGAGGCTGGTCCATACATACTCTGGTAAACAGAGGCTGGTCCATACATACTCTGGTAAACAGAGGCTGGTCCATACATACTCTGGTAAACAGAGGCTGGTCCATACATACTCTGGTAAACAGAGGCGGGTCCATACATACTCTGGCAAACAGAGGCGGGTCCATACATACTCTGGCAAACAGAGGCTGGTCCATAAGTACTTTTGTAAACAGAGGCTGGTCCATACATACTCTGGTAAACAGAGGCTGGTCCATACATACTCTGGCAAACAGAGGCTGGTCCATAAGTACTTTTGTAAACAGAGGCTGGTCCATACATACTCTGGTATACAGAGGCTGGTCCATACATACTCTGGTAAACAGAGGCTGGTTCATACTTACTCTGGTAAACAGTGGCTGGTTCATACATACTCTGGTAAACAGAGGCTGGTTCATACTTACTCTGGTAAACAGAGGCTGGTTCATACATACTCTGGTAAACAGTGGCTGGTTCATACTTACTCTGGTAAACAGAGGCTGGTTCATACTTACTCTGGTAAACAGTGGCTGGTCCATACATAGTCTGGTAAACAGAGGCGGGTCCATACATACTCTGGTAAACAGAGGCTGGTCCATACATACTCTGGCAAACAGAGGCTGGTCCATAAGTACTTTTGTAAACAGAGGCTGGTCCATACATACTCTGGTAAACAGAGGCGGGTCCATACATACTCTGGTAAACAGAGGCGGGTCCATACATACTCTGGCAAACAGAGGCTGGTCCAAAAGTACTTTTGTAAACAGAGGCTGGTCCATACATACTCTGGTAAACAGAGGCTGGTTCAACATACTCTGGAAACAGAGGCTGGTCCAACATACCTGGTAAACAGAGGCTGGCCATACATACTCTGGTAAACAGAGGCTGGTCATACATACTGGTAAACAGAGGCTGGTCCATATACTCTGGTAAACAGAGGCTGGTCCATACATACTCGGTAAAGGCTGGTCCCATCTCTGTAAACAGAGGCTGGTCCATACATACCTGGTAAACAGAGCTGGTCCATATCGTAACAAGGCTGGTCCAACAACGGCAACAACCTGGTACAACTGTCATACGAAACAGAGGGGTCACATACTGTAAAAGAGGCTGGTCTCATACCTGGTAAAAGGCTGGCCATACTATCAAAAAGGGTATACAAGCTGGTAACAACTGCACAACGAAACGAGCTGTCAACAATTGGCAAAAGCTGGTCAAGACTGGTAAAATTTAGGTAAAAGAGGCTGGTCTAATACTGGAAGGCGGTCGTCTTAAAAAGGCTGGTCATACACTGAACAAGCTGGTCATACAACTGGTAAAAGGCTGGTCACAACTGGAAAAGAGGCTGGTCCATACATACTTGGTAAAAAGGCTGGTCCATACACTTAAACAAGGCTGTCTACATCTGGTAAAGGGTTCTCTACCGAAGAGGCTGGTCACAACGGTACAGGGTGCCACATATCTGTAAACAGAGCTGTCCATACATCCTGTAAAAGTGTCAACACTTGTAAACGTATACTTAAAAAGCTGTCAAATTGGTACAATCATATCTGGTAAAAATGTCTATAACTGAAGAGTGCAATTCATACAAGGTGGTCATAATACTGAAAAGTGTCATAATCTGTAAAAGTAGTGTATACATACTTAAGCATAGGTGTCATAATTCTGTAAAAGGTGCTCATATTTAAAGCATCCATGTTTAAAGCTGTCATTCCTATGGGCGCTACATTGCTCCATCTTTTCATTGTAACAAGGCCAACATCTGTAAAAAGGTGGTCCATACATACTCTGGTAAACAGAGGTGTCCTACATACCTAACGCTGTCTCATACTAAACAGAGGCTGGTCCATACGTACGGAAACAAGGTGTCCATAAACTTGAAACAAGGCGGCCATACTACTCTGGTAACAGAGGCTGGTCCATACAACCTGGTAAACAAGGCTGGTCACATACTCGGTAAACAGGGCTGGTCCATATACTCTGTAAACAGAGGCTGGTCCTACATATCTTAAACAGGCTGGTCATCATACTTGGTCAGGCTGGTCCATACATACTTGGTAAACAGGGCTGGTCCATACAACTCTGGTAACGAGGCTGGTCTCATACTCTGTAAACAGGGCTGGTCCATACTCTGAAGTGGTCCACACTCTGGTAAACAGGCTGGTCCATACATATTGTACAGGCTGGTCAACATACTCGGTAACAGGCTGGTAACATACTCTGGTAAACAGAGCTGTCATATCGGTAAAGAGGCTGTCCATACATATCTGGTAAAGGCTGTCCATACATACTCTGTAAGTGTCTAATCTTGTAACAGAGCTGGTCCATATCTGTCAGAGTGGTATAATACTTGGTACAGAGGCTGCTTCTGTAAACAGAGTCACATATGTACAGAGGCTGGTCATAAGGCTTTACACTCTGGAAAAGGCTGGTCATCTGTAAAGGTGGTCCCATCCGAAACGTGGTCACACTGGAAACAGAGCTGGCTTCTTGTACAGAGCTGGTCCTTGGTAACAAGGCTGTCACATCTTGGAACTCATCACTGGAAAGAGCGGTCACACCTTAACAGAGGGTCATCATACTGTAAACAGAGTGCATATCGGAAGCTGGTCCAATCTGAACAAGGCTGTCCTCTACTGACAGGTGTACATACCTGAAAGAGCGTCCATCCTCGTAACAGGGCGGTCTCATGTAACAGCGGTCATTGGTAAACAGAGGCTGGTCCATACATACTCTGGTAAACAGAGGCTGGTCCATACATACTCTGGTAAACAGAGGCTGGTCCATACATACTCTGGTAAACAGAGGCTGGTCCATACATACTCTGGTAAACAGAGGCTGGTCCATACATACTCTGGTAAACAGAGGCTGGTCCATACATACTCTGGTAAACAGAGGCTGGTCCATACATACTCTGGTAAACAGAGGCTGGTCCATACATACTCTGGTAAACAGAGGCTGGTCCATACATACTCTGGTAAACAGAGGCTGGTCCATACATACTCTGGTAAACAGAGGCTGGTCCATACATACTCTGGTAAACAGAGGCTGGTCCATACATACTCTGGTAAACAGAGGCTGGTCCATACATACTCTGGTAAACAGAGGCTGGTCCATACATACTCTGGTAAACAGAGGCTGGTCCATACATACTCTGGTAAACAGAGGCTGGTCCATACATACTCTGGTAAACAGAGGCTGGTCCATACATACTCTGGTAAACAGAGGCTGGTCCATACATACTCTGGTAAACAGAGGCTGGTCCATACATACTCTGGTAAACAGAGGCTGGTCCATACATACTCTGGTAAACAGAGGCTGGTCCATACATACTCTGGTAAACAGAGGCTGGTCCATACATACTCTGGTAAACAGAGGCTGGTCCATACATACTCTGGTAAACAGAGGCTGGTCCATACATACTCTGGTAACAGAGGCTGGTCCATCATACTCTGGTATACAGAGGCTGGTCCATACATACTCTGGTATACAGAGGCTGGTCCATACATACTCTGGTAAACAGTGGCTGGTCCATACATACTCTGGAATACAGAGGCTGGTCCATACATACTCTGGTAACAGAGGCTGGTTCATACATACTCTGGAGTAACAGAGGCTGGTCCATATATATCTCAGGTAACATAGCTGGTCATTTCTTATCTTGAAGTACATTTTGTGTTACTGTTCCTGGTAATCTGGACAGGTAACATTGTTGTGTTACTGTTCCTGGTAATCTGGACAGGTAACATTGTGTTATTTGGTAATCTACGGTAACATTGTTAGTACTGTTCACTGAATCTACAGGTAACATTTATTGTGACGTTCCTGGTAACTCCTGGAGCGGAATATGTATAGATGTACTGTATCACTGTAATCCTGACAGTAACATTGTGTTACTGTTCCTGGTAATCTGGACAGGTAACATTTGTGTTACTGTTCCTGGTAATCTGGACAGGTAACATTGTGTTACTGTTCCTGGTAATCTGGACAGGTAACATTGTGTTACTGTTCCTGATAATCTGGACAGGTAACATTGTGTTACTGTTCCTGGTAATCTGGACAGGTAACATTGTGTTACTGTTCCTGGTAATCTGGACAGGTAACATGCTAATTTATTTTTGCTTCATTTTCTAAACATATATATCAGTATAAATTTAATGTTAATTAAAATTCAATTATATCCATTTTCTCGTTATGTTGAGGCTGATTTTAGCAGATAATTTTTTTTGCATAACAATTTTTTTGCTATAGTTATTCGGCACAAAGATCCGTTTTTTTTAATTCAAACTCGCCGATTCGGCTTATTCTCCACCACATATAAACTGGAGTTTCTTTTGGACATATATTGAGTTTCTTGGACATATATTGAGTTTCTTGGACATATATTGAGGTCCAATCAATGTTTCGGTGACAAATCAATCATCATCATCAGGATTAATTTCTGAAACATGATTGTACATGATCAAACATGAAATATTTCTTACAACAACAACAACAACAACAAAAGTTAAATCACCAGCGAGAGCCAGCATGGTGGGCAGGTCAGGTCATCGACCGTCAAAGTGAGTCAGGTCACCAGGTCAAGTCTCCGCGGGACAGTTCTAGCTCGTATAGTTGTTCCTGTTAATTTTTCTTTTTTTATTATTAAATACAAAATATGCTCTGAATCGACTTCAGAGTAATACAAATTATTATAACAAATACTCTATGATACGATTTTAACTCACCTTGAAAGGCATAATTATATTAATGAGCATCAAGGCTGCATCAAGATCCTTCTTACAGTTCATCACTAAACTCTTGACTTAAGTTCCGGAAGCATTGTAAAAATAACTGCAGTAAATATGTCATTATAATCAGAGCATTTGAGGAGTGACCTGACCTCCAGGAGTGACCTGACCTCCCGGAGTGACCTGACCTCCAGGAGTGACATGACCTCCAGGAGAAAGTTGTCAGCACAACAGTTATTAAGTTTAACATTAATTATGGTAACATAACGACGCAGCCTCACAGATAATTACTATTAAAATAAGTAATTTCGAACAGCTAATAAATATTTATTTACCAAGTAAACAAATGTGTAATAATAGTGGCTATTGTTGTATAGGAACCAAGTTTCTTGGTCATTATCAGTATCAGGTGACGGGTTATAATATAATGTTTCCCCCTTAAAAAAACAAAAGATCAATTTATTAGTGGGGATTAAGGAGAATTTTAATAAATATATAGTTGTAGGTAGCAACAGGAAGCAGTGGGATAGAGCTGTGAATCGACCCCTGCAACCACAACTAGGTGAGTACACACACACACACACACACACAACACACACACACACACACATAGTGACTGTGATATTACATAATTTATCTTCTTCAGGCCCACTATAAAAATTAATTACTGTGTTAAATAATAAATGTTAGATAACAAAATACTGAAGATATTCTTTGAGAAAGATGAGAATATGTGAAGAAGTGACAAATATGAGACGTATGAGGATAAAACAAAGATGTTTTATGAATCATCTTGTGAAAGATGAAGTTTAACTAGAAATAATTATATTTAATAATTGAATAATTCTCTCTCAAACGCTTCTCTCCTCTCTACTATAAAGTAAAAAAACAAAAACTCTTATGCATGAAAATAATATCTATCAACTCTGAAGTGTTGGTCTCTTGAGAAAAGAATTTGTGATGGTTGGTGGAGTCTGGTAAGTAGTAATTTATACTGTGATGTGTGAATGTTGTGCTACACTATTTTGTGTTCGTATGTTAGAATTATATTATACCTGAGATTTCTTCTTAAGTGCACTTTTAAGCCTCATCTTTCATATCAAGATTCATGAAAGTCTTCACTGCTTTATCTAGAAGTGATTAATTTTTTCCTTCTTCGTATAATCATATCTTTCAAAATGAATGTCTTGAGAAGACTGAAAACTATCATCCAATCTTTTGTTTTCAAATTACTGAAATAAACTAAATACTATTTAGTAGAATTTACAACGTTTAGTTCAGATGTTTTTGTGAGTTTGTGTCATGAGGAGTTTTGGATGCATGATGTTTAGTGAGTTGTGTCATGGAGTTTGTTGAGTTTGTGTCATGGAGTTTGTGTCATGGGTTGGAGTTTGAGGGTTTGTGTCATGGAGTTTGTTGTGAGTTTGTGTCATGGGTTGTGAGTTTGTGTCATGGAGTTTGTTGTGAGTTTGTGTCATGGAGTCTGGAGTGGGGTATGTGTTCGTATGTACACTCTTTGTCTTAACATTTAAAAAATGATTGAAGGTTGTGGACAATGTTGTATATATATATTTTAATGAAACACAATATGCCGTTTATGGCGTTTATTGACACGATGGTTCGTCTACCAGGAACATTATCAGTCCCTGATGGATAGATAAAGTCCTGGTTGATTTTAACAATATTTGATGGATAGATAAAATCCTGGTAGACTTCATCAATCCCTGATAGTCTGATAAAGTCTTGGTGGAATAAAAGTCTTCTCAGTAAATACCAGACTTCACTTACCGTCTTAGTCACATACATGTCGGTATATTCTACCACTAATGTACATTTATGTGCGCATACGTGTGATACAGAGAAATGAACGTGTTGGTGAATGTGTAGGTTGTATGTGTAGATGCGTAAATGAGGTTGAAAACATGTGTCTACCCCTGTGGATCTTTGCATGCCACCAAAATACAAACTATTAATAACAAAAACAAACATAATTAACATGTACAGTTGTTTTCACGGAAGTAGACAAATAAATAAAAACACGGACACTCATCTACTTGCATTAAAACATTACCAAAAATACTTACTCAACTACATAATTGAGAAAATGTATCTACTATTTAAAATGAACGCAATATAAATAGAAGTCCAAAATTTTATTTAATTAGCCTCTCCCTGGTGGGTGAGCTGTGTGGCAGCTTGGTCTCGTCTAGCTGGTGTACGGTCGTGGCTGTCTTGGTGGGTGTAATTACTGGACGCAGTTTTCTGTGTGTCACCTCCAGTAATTCCACCCACCTGGACAGTCTCTACCGTAGACCAGCTAGACAAGACCAAGTTTCCATGCAACAAGGTCACTGGGGGTGGCAACCGCTGACTCTGAGGAAGTGGGGAAGGGAGTCCACCTGAGGTGACACAAGTGGACTCCTGGAGACACTGATCCGGGGAATGCACTGCTGACTCTGGGGAAGTGGGGAAGGGAGTCCACTCAGGTGACACAGTGGACACCTGGGACACTGATCCGGAAAGGACCCTGACCTTAGGTAAGTGGGAGAGGGAAGACATCCGGGAGCGAACGGATGGATTCTCTGGAATACATGAACTTAGGAAGGTTGTTGTTGAGGCTGACTTTGGGGACGTGGGGAAGGGGAGACATCTGGGAGCGAACGGATGGATTTCTGGATACATGAACCTGGGAAGGCATGAATACATGCAGTTGAGGCTGACCTGGATAAGTGGGGAAGGGAAACATCCGGGGTAGACGGAAGGATTCCTGGATACATGAACCGGGAAGGCATGAATACTCAGTTGAAGCTGACCTTGGGTAAGTGGGGAAGGGGAGACATTCGGCGGCGGACGGATGAATTCCTGGATACATGAACCTGGGGAAGGCAAGAATACAGGTTGGTGAGGCTGACCTTGGGGAAGTGAGGAAGGGGAAACATCCGGAGGCGGACGGATGGATTCCTGGATACATGAACCTGCTGGAAGGCAGATATGAGAACAGAGAGAGGCGAGGCTGACCTTAGGGAAGTGAGGAAGGGGAGACATCCGGGGGCCCACGGATGAATTCCTGGACACATGAACCTGGGAAAGGCGAGGGGGGGGAAGGACCTTAAAGACGAACCACTGGCCTCCACGTGGCAAGGTCTGGTAACTCAGAAATAACTCTGAGGCTTGAAGTTGGTCACATAATAATAATTATTTGATTATTTATAATAATATTATGTAGGGGTAATACTAGTATATTGATGTGAGGTAGTAAGTGATGCAGGTTCAATATTGGTGGTGGTAGTAAGTGGACTGCAGGTTCAATATGAGTTGAGGGGTGTAAGTGACTGCAGGTTCAATATTGAGTGTGAGTGGTGATAAGTGGACTGCAGGTTCATATGAGTTGAGGTGATAAGGTAGGAATTGTAGTAATACTGCAGGTTCAATATTGAGTGTGAGGCGGTGAGTAAGTGGACTGCAGGTTCAATATTGAGTGTGAGGCGGTGAGTAAGTGGACTGCAGGTTCAATATTGAGTGTGAGGTGGTGAGTAAGTGGACTGCAGGTTCAATATGAGAAATAATCTGGACGTGGAAACCAGAAATGAGAAAAATCTATATTGAAACCAAAACAAAAACATATATCACATACATACAAACACACACACAACACACACATCAAACACACACACACACACACACACACATACACAACACACACACACAATCAAAGACAAGACACTCACCAGGATGATAACAGATGCAATCTTTCCACCCGGATATCAAATCCTCAGGAAAGATAGAGGGAGCAGAGAGGGAGGAGGAGTTGCACTGCTCATTAAGAACCGGTGGGGATTTGAGGAAGTGGAAGGAATAAATGGAATGGCTGAAAGGGACTACATAGTAGAAACAATTCAGTCTGAGGGCCATAAGGTGGGAATTGCTGTAATGTACAACCCGCCACAGAACTGCAGGAGGCCAAGAGAAGAATACGACGAGAGCAACAGAGCAATAGTAGACACACTAGCCGAGGTAGCCAAGAAGAGCCCACATGGGGAGAACAAAGTTACTAGTTATGGGTGATTTCACTCACAAGGAGATTGATTGGGAAAACCTGGAGCCCCACGGGGGTCCTGAATCATGGAGAGCAAAGATGATGGATGTGGTACTGGAAAACCTCATGCATCAACATGTTAGAGACACTACCAGAGAGAGAGGTGGGGATGATCCAGCAAGACTGGACCTAGTATTCACCTTGAGTAGTTCGGACATTGAGGATATCACGTATGAAAGGCCCCTTGGAGCTAGTGATCATTTGGTTCTGTGTTTTGATTATATAGTTGAGCTACAAGTGGAGAGGGGAGCAGGAATAGGAAGGGAGAAACGAAACTACAAAAGGGGAACTACACAGGCATGAGGAACTTCCTACAAGACGTTCAGTGGGAGAGAGAATTGCAGGAAAACCATTAAAAGAAATGATGGAATATGTGACAACCAAATGCAAAGAGGCAGAGGAGAGGTTTGTCCCAAGGGGAAACAGAAGTAATGGGAAGACCAGAACGAGTCCTTGGTTCACCCAGAGGTGTAGGGAGGCAAAAACTAAGTGAATAGAGAATGGAAAAAGTACAGAAGAAAAGGACCCAGGAAAATAAAGAGATTAGCCGAAGAGCCAGAAACGAATATGCACAGGTAAGAAGGGAGGCTCAGCGACAATATGAAAATGATATAGCATCAAAGTCAAGTCTGACCCGAAGCTGTTGTATAGCCACATCAGGAGGAAAACAACAGTCAAGGACCAGGTAATCAGGCTGAGGAAGGAAGGTGGGGAGTTCACAAGAAACGACCAAGAGGTATGTGAGGAGCTCAACATGAGATTTAAAGAAGTATTTACAAAGGAGACAGGAAGGACTCAGGAATTCAGAATAGGAGGTATACCAACAAGTGCTGGATGAAATACACACAACCGAGGAGGAGGTGAAGAAGCTGCTATGTGAACTCGATACCTCAAAAGCGGTGGGACCGGACAACATTTCTCCGTGGGTCCTTAGAGAGGGAGCAGAGATGTTGTGTGTGCCACTAACACAAATCTTCAACACATCCATTGAAACTGGGCAACTACCTGAGGCGTGGAAGATGGCAAATGTAGTCCCAATTTTTAAGAAAGGAGACAGACACGAGGCATTAAACTACAGACCTGTGTCACTGACGTGTTTAGTATGCAAAGTCATGGAGAAGATCATCAGGAGGAGAGTGGTGGAGCACCTAGAAAGACACAAGCTTATAAACGACAACCAGCACGGTTTCAGGGAAGGAAAATCCTGTGTCACAAACCTACTGGAGTTTTATGACAAGGTAACAGAAGTAAGACACGAGAGAGAGGGGTGGATAGACTGCATTTTTTGGACTGCAAGAAGGCGTTCGACACAGTTCCTCACAAGAGGTTAATGCAAAAGCTAGAGGATCAGGCACACGTAACAGGAAAAGCACTGCAATGGATCAGAGAATATCTGACAGGGAGGCAACAACGAGTCATGGTACGTGACGAGGTGTCAGAGTGGGCACCTGTGACGAGTGGAGTTCCACAAGGGTCAGTCCTAGGACCTGTACTGTTTTTGGTATATGTGAATGACATAACGGAAGGGATAGACTCAGAAGTGTCCCTGTTTGCAGATGATGTGAAGTTAATGAGAAGAATCAAATCAGTCGAGGATCAGGCAGGACTACAAAGAGACCTGGACAGGCTACAAGCCTGGTCCAGTAACTGGCTCCTTGAATTTAACCCTGCCAAATGTAAAGTCATGAAGATCGGGGAAGGGCAAAGGAGACCGCAGACAGAGTATAGTCTAGGTGGCCAAAGACTGCAAACCTCACTCAAAGAAAAAGATCTTGGGGTGAGTATAATACCGAGCACATCTCCTGAGGCACACATCAATCAGATAACTGCTGCAGCATACGGGCGGCTGGCAAACCTAAGAATAGCGTTCCAATACCTCACTAAGGAATCATTCAAGACTCTGTACACCATATACGTCAGGCCAATACTGGAGTATGCAGCACCAGTTTGGAACCCACACCTGGTCAAGCACGTCAAGAAATTAGAGAAAGTGCAAAGGTTTGCAACAAGACTAGTCCCAGAGCTAAGGGGATTGTCCTACGAAGAAAGGTTAAGGGAAATCGGCCTGACGACACTAGAGGACAGGAGGGTTAGGGAAGACATGATAACGACATATAAAATACTGCGAGGAATAGATAAGGTGGACAGAGACAAGATGTTCCAGAGAGGGGACACAGAAACAAGGGGTCACAATTGGAAGTTGAAGACTCCTATGAGTCAAAGGGATGTTAGGAAGTATTTCTTCAGTCATAGAGTTGTCAGGAAGTGGAATAGCCTAGAAAGCGACATAGTGGAGGCAGGAACCATACATAGTTTTAAGACTAGGTTTGATAAAGCTCATGGAACAGGGAGAGAGAGGACCTAGTAGCAATCAGTGAAGAGGCGGGGCCAGGAGCTATGACTCGACCCCTGCAACCACAAATAGGTGAGTACAAATAGGTGAGTACACACACATACAAACCCACACACACATACACACTATGTGCTATGACTCGACCCCTGCAACCACAAATGAACATACACTCACACATTCCAAACTGAATGCAACATATACACATGCAAATGTTCTCAAACGACTATTCAAATTAAATTAAGGAACTTATAGATGAAAATATTTTGCAATAGAATTATGAATAAAAGAAGATGGTGAATGTTGTTTTACAGTTTTTTGAAGACTTCCATTGTTAGAGATGTAAGAATGTGGGAAGTTTTGAATCAGACAATCAGGAAAATTTCATGAATTATCTTAAGAAAAGTAAAGAGTAATCATAAATAATATAGACGTCTGACTCACTCATCACAACATCACTTCTCTCACCTCCTCTATATTGACAGAGAAAACATTCACCATCACACACACCAAATAAACACTTTCTGAGACGAATATAAAATGTTCCATTTCAGGAGACGCCATCTCTTGGCAAAAAAAAAAAAAAAAAAATTTTGTTGGTTGCTCCTGCAAGGTGGCTAGCTTGCGTCTTTCTTAATGTCCTTTATATTGTAAAGTATTGCGATATATGAATATATAAGTATAATTCAGTGTTCCATGTTATGGAACACTAAATTATATTTAATTTAATCTCAGTTTTTTATAATATCTGACAGACAATTGTGCAGTTTTTAGTAATTTAATAAATGCTATCTAAATTAAATATCAGTGTTTTAAACTTGCTTAAAAGTTGAATTGACACAAACGAAACTCAGAGATTCTGTTGTAAAGAAAGAGAGGTTTTTATCTTTACCATTAAAGTATTTGAAGAGTGGCATAACCTCCAGGATGTTGTGAGTGTCATGACCTCCAGGATGTTGTGAGTGTCATGACCTCCAGGATGTTGTGAGTGTCATGACCTCCAGGATGTGTGTGAGTGTCATGACATCCAGGATGTTGTGAGTGTCATGACCTCCAGGATGTTGTGAGTGTCATGACCTCCAGGATGTTGTGAGTGTCATGACCTCCAGGATGTTGTGAGTGGCATGACCTCAGGATGTTGTGAGTGTCATGACCTCCAGGATGTTGTGAAGGCATGACCTCCAGGATGTTGTGAGTGTCATGACCTCCAGGATGTTGTGAGTGGCATGACCTCCAGGATGTTGTGAGTGGCATGACCTCCAGGATGTTGTGAGTGGCTGACCTCCAGGATGTTGTGAGTGGCATGACCTCCAGGATGTTGTGAGTGGCATGACCTCCAGGATGTTGTGAGTGGCATGACCTCCAGGATGTTGTGAGTGGCATGACCTCCAGATGTTGTGAGTGGCATGACCTCCAGGATGTTGTGTAGTCATGACCTCCAGGATGTTGTGAGTGGCATGACCTCCAGGATGTTGTGAGTGGCATGACCTCCAGGATGTTGTGAGTGGCATGACCTCCAGGATGTTGTGAGTGGCATGACCTCTAAGATGTTGTGAGCGTCATGACCTCCAGGATGCTGTGAGTGTCATGACATCTGGGATGTTGTGAGTGACATGACGTTTAAGATGTTGTGAGTGTCATGACATCTGGGATGTTGTGAGTGGCATGACCTCCATGATGTTGTGAATAACACGACCTCCAGGAGGTTGTGAGTGGCATGACCTCCATGATGTTGTGAATAACACGACCTCCAGGAGGTTGTGAGTGGCATGACCTCCAGGAGGTGGTGAGTGGCATGAATTACAGGAGGTTGTGAATATATCAACTACAATAAACAATAATTCTTATAATGAGAATGCTAAACTCTACGAACATTTAATAAATTGGTAATAAAAATAAGTAATTTTTCAAGATATGTTTTTATAACAGTTAATAATAATAATAATAATAATAATAATAATAATAATAATAATAATAATAATATATACAATAATAAATAATATATAATTAATATATATTATTATTATTATTATTATATTATTATTATTATTATTATTATTATTATTATTATTATTATTATTATTATTATTATTATTATTATTTTTAATATTATTATTAATATAATTATTAATATTAATGTTGAATTTTCTTTAATCTCAATTTTAGAGATTAAAATTGTCTTAACTGGTTGTGAACAGGTTACATACAGTGTTATTAACTGTGGTGTAGCAGAAACACTTTATACACACCACAACACAACGAGGTGGTGAAAACACAACAGCAGAAGGAACTTTCACTGTTAATAAATTCTTCATTCAATAGTTCCCTTCTACAATTGTGTCTTTTTCTTTACTTACCGACTTTGTGCCATATATCTCTGCAACATAGTGCACCACAACATTCAGTGTGTAACAAATGTTAACATTCATACATCACAGTACATAACAACAGTATGGGAGACAGTAACACACAGTGGTACTGGCCAGGTTGTGGCAGCCACCACCAAAATTCTTTTTGTCAAGAGATCAAATCATCCAAGTTGACAGTTTTTATTTCCTTCTGGAGAGTTTTTGTTTTGTATTTGTGATGGTGAATGTTTTTATGTCATTATTGAATACGTGAGAAAAGTGTATATGTGAAAACAGAGAATTATTTAATAATTAATTTTAATTAATCTAAATGATTTATAAGAATATCTTCTTTGTCTTAACGATAAGTCTCTCAAGTTAGTCACTTCTTCACATATTAAGATGACTTATTAAGAAATTCTTCTTTGTCTTAAACACAAAAGATTTATGTAGTTAAGTATTATAACATAAAATGTATGAATGTAAATCATAAGAAGAACTGGTGGTAATATTTCAGAGATAACGAAGTTGTCTTTATTATCTTTAATATTGTCTGAAATAATGATTACAGACCAAAATGACTTGAGTTATCAGTAATTACTATTTTAGATATTATTAAACAGAATAAAAGCAGCTTCCCCATGTTAGGACGAGTTCCCCTTAAAACAATAAACTCCGCCATTATATAGTAACCAAGAGTTACTTCTACTACTACTACTATTACTACTACCAACATCCCTACTACTACCACCACCACAACTACCACCACCACCACCACAACTACCACGACTGTGAGTCGTTTGTGAGTCTTTTACTTGATGACATTCACCAGACTGAATGTTCCCTCGTACTTGTAAGTGATGACATTCACCAGACTGAATGTTCCCTCGTACTTGTAAGTGATGACATTCACCAGACTGAATGTTCCCTCGTACTTGTAAGTGATGACATTCACGAGACTGAA
Organism: Cherax destructor; assembly: GCA_009830355.1. Lineage (NCBI taxonomy): Eukaryota > Metazoa > Arthropoda > Malacostraca > Decapoda > Parastacidae > Cherax > Cherax destructor. Next base: position 38,280 of record WNWK01016801.1, read on the forward strand.
TGTTCCCTCGTACTTGTAAGTGATGACATTCACCAGACTGAATGTTCCTCGTACTTGTAAGTGATGACATTCACCAGACTGAATGTTCCCTCGTACTTGTAAGTGATGACATTCACCAGACTGAATGTTCCCTCGTACTTGTAAGTGATGACATTCACCAGACTGAATGTTCCCTCGTACTTGTAAGTGATGACATTCACCAGACTGAATGTTCCCTCGTACTTGTAAGTGTGACATTCACCAGACTGAATGTTCCCTCGTACTGTAAGTGATGACATTCACCAGACTGAATGTTCCCTCGACAGCATAATTCTGTAGTAGTGATGACATTCACCACACTGAATGTTCCCTCGTACTTGTAAGTGATGACATTCACCACACTGAATGTTCCCTCGTACTTGTAAGTGATGACATTCACCAGACTGAATGTTCCCTCGTACTTGTAAGTGATGACATTCACCAGACTGAATGTTCCCTCGTACTTGTAAGTGATGACATTCACCTGACTGAATGTTCCCTCGCACTTGTAAGTGATGACATTCACCAGACTGAATGTTCCCTCGTACTTGTAAGTGATGACAAATAATTATGCATAAATAACAGACTTTAACAAACTTTGAGAGAAAATCTTTCAAATAAGTAGATCAATTATTTCTAAATAGATTTGTAGTTAATTAAGTGTTCTTAAGTGATTCAGAAAAGTAAATGTTGAATACTTGAGTAATGTTTAACAATATTAATAAACTACAACACATCAGTAATATTATCATCTCTCGTTATGAGTATAATTATTACTTAAAACACTTTTCTTGAAGCAAGACATTGCAGAGTATAGTTTAAGAGTCACTTTGCAGAACAAACTTATCATGTTACAATGGTTATATCAGTCAGTGTTTACACCCATTTAACAAAATATTATCTTATAATAAAAGGCAAAAACGGAATTAAACTTGAACATTTGAGGGGGACGTTGAGAGGTGTGAACCCCAAACACAGCATTTCCTCAGAGAGGAACTTAACTTGTCAAATGCAGCAACACCATGGAGTCCAGCCTACCTATGATATTACAACACAAGTGTTTAAATATCAATATATACAAGCAGATGTAATTACTGGGGAGGACACACAGAAATCTGCGCCCAGTAAAAACACCCGCCCGGGTAGGCTGGAAACATAGTCCAGCCAGAAGAGAAGAACTCCTCTACCTAGACCACCATGGTGAGGCCAATTATTGTTTATTTTAGTCGTCTATTTAAATGTCATAGATTTTTATGTTCTTATTTGAGTTTTTCTATATTTTCACTCATGTAAAAGTGTGATCTCTTTATGTTTCTATGTATAACTTCCTTATCAATTTTGATGCCATGTATGACACTGTGATCTTTGTATTGCTAGTGTTATTGTGTATAACACTGTGATCTTTGTATTGCTAGTGTTATTGTGTATAACACTGTTATCTTTGTATTGCTAGTGTTATTGTGTATAACACTGTGATCTTTGTATTGCTAGTGTTATTGTGTATAACACTGTGATCTTTGTATTGCTAGTGTTATTGTGTATAACACTGTGATCTTTGTATTGCTAGTGTTATTGTGTATAACACTGTGATCTTTGTACTGCTAGTGTTATTGTGTATAACACTGTGATCTTTGTATTGCTAGTGTTATTGTGTATAACACTGTGATCTTTGTATTGCTAGTGTTATTGTGTATAACACTGTGATCTTTGTATTGCTAGTGTTATTGTGTATAACACTGTGATCTTTGTATTGCTAGTGTTATTGTGTATAACACTGTGATCTTTGTATTGCTAGTGTTATTGTGTATAACACTGTGATCTTTGTATTGCTAGTGTTATTGTGTATAACACTGTGATCTTTGTATTGCTAGTGTTATTGTGTATAACACTGTGATCTTTGTATTGCTAGTGTTATTGTGTATAACACTGTGATCTTTGTATTGCTAGTGTTATTGTGTATAACACTGTTATCTTTGTATTGCTAGTGTTATTGTGAATAACACTGTGATATTTGTATTGTTAGTGTTATTATGTATAACACTGTGATCTTTGTATTGCTAGTTTTATTGTATATACCACTGTGATCTTTGCATTGCTAGTGTTATTGTATATAACACTGTGATCTTTGTATTGCTAGTGTTATTGTATATAACACTGTGATCTTTGTATTGCTAGTGTTATTGTATATAACACTGTGATCTTTGTATTGCTAGTGTTATTGTGTATAACACTGTGATCTTTGTATTGTTAGTGTTATTGTGTATAACACTGTGATCTTTGTATTGCTAGTTTTATTGTGTATAACACTGTGATCTTTGTATTGCTAGTGTTATTGTGTATAACACTGTGATCTTTGTATTGCTAGTGTTATTGTGTATAACACTGTGATCTTTGTATTGCTAGTGTTATTGTGTACAACACTGTGATCTTTGTATTACTAGTGTTATTGTATATAACACTGTGATCTTTGTATTACTAGTGTTATTGTGTATAAGACTGTGATCTTTGTATTGCTAGTGTTATTGTGTACAACACTGTGATCTTTGTATTGCTAGTGTTATTGTGTACAACACTGTGATCTTTGTGTTGCTAGTGTTATTGTATATAACACTGTGATCTTTGTATTACTAGTGTTATTGTGTACAACACTGTGATATTTGTATTGCTAGTGTTATTGTATATAACACTGTGATCTTTGTATTGCTAGTGTTATTGTATATAACACTGTGATCTTTGTATTGCTAGTGTTATTGTGTACAACACTGTGATCTTTGTATTGCTAGTGTTATTGTGTACAACACTGTGATCTTTGTGTTGCTAGTGTTATTGTATATAACACTGTGATCTTTGTATTACTAGTGTTATTGTGTACAACACTGTGATATTTGTATTGCTAGTGTTATTGTATATAACACTGTGATCTTTGTATTGCTAGTGTTATTGTATATAACACTGTGATCTTTGTATTGCTAGTGTTATTGTGTATAACACTGTGATCTTTGTATTGCTAGTGTTATTGTGTATAACACTGTGATCTTTGTATTGCTAGTGTTATTGTGTATAACACTGTGATCTTTGTATTGCTAGTGTTATTGTGTATAACACTGTGATCTTTGTATTGCTAGTGTTATTGTGTATAACACTGTGATCTTTGTATCACCGGTGTAAACATGTAATATAATGTAACATTTATATCTCAAAAATTTCTACACATAACGGAGTCATCTTTGTATCCTTGAAATTTCTATAAATAAAAGAGTGATATTTGCTTTTCTAATTTTACAAAGTATAATATTGTGATCTTCGCATCTCTGGTGTTATTATATATAATCGTAACATTTATATCTCAGGTATTTCTGCATATAACCCAGTGATCTTTGTATCTCTGATAACACTAGTAAAGGTTTTCTGATAGTCTTGGTAAATGTTATCTCTCCATTTCTTTATTTAACAATTTCTCCTATAATAACTTTACATATTTTAAATACAGGATTTTGTAGACAGAAATTCAAATTGTATACCACCTACCCTGACACTTTGTTAAACTTTGGGACACTGTGTACCATCTTACATTTGCCTGCATATGTGCCTTTCTCTAGTGTGCGTCTGTACTCACCTAGTTGTGGTTGCAGGAGTCAATTCACAGCTCCTGGCCCCGCGTTTGTGTGTGTGTGTGTGTGTGTGCTCGTCCCTCTCAGTATCCTCACCTCTAGCTTCATACATCAATCCCTTCCCAGGATTTTGTGTTCTTTAATTCCTGCGTCTGTCTACTGGATGTGTCTGGCCTTCCGCACTTACCGGAGGTCCCAGGCGACCTTGCTGGATGGCAATTGTCTTCTTTAACTACGGTCGAGAATTTGCTGGTGGAGGAATTACAAGAGGGAACACAAAGAAGTTTGTGTCCTGTAATTTCACTCTCCAAGACAGTCATGAACCTACACAGCCATGAACCTACACCAAGACAGCCATGAACCTACACCAAGACACATATATCGTTATTCTATGAAAATTTTAGTCCTACTTATGTCACAGTATGTATCTATAATAATAAAGATATATATTCACTTATGTAACAGAATAATCGTATGTGTGAACGTTGTATTGTGTGTAAATTACTGACCGATTCTTAATTATCCATCTCCATGAAAAATGTGATAAATATTATTTGTTTCGTTATTCCTCTTTTGTGATTGCAAAACACGCACACGTTTATAAAGGCACTAATATAAAAAAAATTCGGGGGTCAAAAGAATTTTTTGGAGGTCGCTGCTACAACCTGGCCAGTACGATGCTACGTCGCTGCTACAACCTGGCCAGTACGATGCTACGTCGCTGCTACAACCTGGCCAGTACGATGCTACATTGTGAAACTGTGATGTCTGGATATTACCATTTATCGTAATATGCGTTAGGCAACAATATATTTCAGTACGTCATGAAACGTGTGGGACAAGATGTTTTAGAGAGACAAAGAGAATATTTCCAGGAAATGTCGAATGGAGATAATGAATTGCTGGCGGAATTTCATTCTTGGGAGAAGTAATAATGAGATCAATGAGGAATGTTGCACCAGAAGATAGCATGAAGGAAAGTATGAAGAAAAGGAATTAAGTGTGAAGGAAGTGGGTGTGATGGAACTTAGAATGAAGGAAGAGAGTATGAAGGAGGTGAGTAACAAGGCAATAAGAAAGTTGGAAGTGAATTTAATGAATAACAATATGAAAGGAGCGAGAATAAAGGAGGAGAATATGAAGAATTGACAGTACGAAGGATGTACACTGGGAGAGTACAGGATGGGTGTTGGTGATGTCTGGGAGAGTACAGGAATGTGTTGGAGATGTCTGGGAGAGTACAGAAAGGTGTTGGAGATGTCTGGGAGAGTACATGATGAGTGTTGGAGATGTCTGGGAGAGTACATGATGAGTGTTACAGAGGTCTGGGAGAGTACAAGATGTGTGTTGGAGATGTCTGGGAGAGTACAAGATGGGTGTTGGAGTGCTCTGGAGAGTGCAGGGTTGGTGCTGAAGTTCTCTAGGAGAATGAGAATAGGAGTGCTCTGGGAGAGTACAGAAAGGGGTATTGGAATGCTATGCGAGAGTACAGATAGATGTGGTACTCTTCAAATGCTCTACTTATAAGAAAATATGTTTGGATTTTTCTTTTACTTTGATACTTTTTACACCAATTCTTCGATTTTACTAGAATTGTGAATCACTACAACTCTTAAGAAAATTTTAAGAAATAAAAAATAATTATGTTAACAGTTATTCATAAATGGAAGTTTACTACTTTTAATTACTTTGAGCAGAATAATGTTCAGTTATGACTTAAACATCACCTAAACATTAACGTTAACTATTAGGATAAGCATTAGATTGAAAAATAACATTGTGTGCTAGACCATTCAGTAGACCATCTCAACACATTACAACACAACATTAATTTTACATTTTGACTGACATTGACACATGACAGAACATTACTGGCCAGTGTGCAGGAGTGACAATCTAATTCATTTTGTTAAAGGATCGAATATCCTCAGCTGATATTTTCATTTTATATCATTTATAGAGTGTGTGTGTATGTGTGTGTGTGTGTGTGTTAGTTACCATTTTGTCCTAGGCACATGTCGATTAGACACCAGGCCTGTTGTATGTATGTATGTGTGTGTGTGTGTGTAATGAAACACTTCGAAATGTTTCGGCCCGCC
>WNWK01016802.1:0-15000 GCA_009830355.1 Cherax destructor
GTAAATTATTTCTAACATGTGTATAATGGCATCATTTGTATTTTATTAGGCCTGAATCCAAATTGACAGTGGTTGAGTACGTTGTTGGAGGTGAGGTAGGAATATATTTGTCTATGAATTAATTTTTCAAAGATTTTGGAGAGAAGGGGTAAGTTAGATATCGGCCTGTAGTTATTCAGGTCTGCTTGATCTCCTCCTTTATGTATTGGGGTGGCCCTCGCTATTTTGAGTATTGATGGGAAGGTAGAGGATTCGATGGATTTGTTAAAGAGTGTTGCAATAATTGGTGAGAGAACTTCAGAGGCTTTTTGTATATAAAAGGTGGTAAGTTATTTAGGTCACCTGCTTTGTTTTTTAATGTGTTGATTATAAGTGAAACTTCTACTGGGTTGGTTGGGGCTAGGAATAGTGTTCGGATAGGTACCAGTGAGATAGTCGTTAGGTGGAGTATTTGAACTTGGGATTTTGCTTGCAAGCTTTTTACCTATGGTGGAGAAGAAATCATTGAGTTTGTTTGCTGTTTCAATAGGTGGGAGTAGGGGTTCATCTGGTTTTGTTAGTTTGATTGTTCTGTTTGTGGATATCTTTTTAGTTCCTAGACCAAGTGTAGACCAAGTGTTTACAGTGAAACATATAGGTGAACAGTATTTGGATAAGGGTAAAGATGTTTTTGTGGCATTTATGGATTTGGAAAAGGCGTATGATAGGGTAGATAGGGGGGCAATGTGGCAGATGTTGCAGGTATATGGAATAGGAGGAAGGTTACTGAAAGCAGTGAAGAGTTTTTATGAGGATAGTGAGGCTCAGGTTAGAGTGTGTAGGAGGGAAGGGGACTATTTCCCAGTAAAAGTGGGCCTTAGACAAGGATGTGTGATGCCACCGTGGTTGTTCAATATATTTATAGATGGGGTTGTAAGAGAAGTGAATGCGAGGGTCTTGGAAAGAGGTGTTGGGCTAAAAGATAAAGAAGCAAATACAAAGTGGGAGTTGTCACAGTTGCTTTTGCTGATGACACTGTGCTTTTGGGAGATTCTGAAGAGAAGTTGCAGAGGTTGGTGGATGAATTTGGTAGGGTGTGTAAAAGAAGAAAATTGAAAGTGAATATAGGAAAGAGTAAGGTGATGAGGATAACAAAAAGAATAGGTGACGAAAGATTGGATATCAGATTGGAGGGAGAGAGTATGGAGGAGGTGAATGTATTCAGATATTTGGGAGTGGACATGTCGGCGGATGGGTCTATGAAGGATGAGGTGAATCATAGAATTGATGAGGGGAAAAGGGTGAGTGGAGCACTTCGGAGTCTGTGGAGACAAAGAACCTTGTCCATGGAAGTAAAGAAGGGAATGTATGAGAGTATAGTTATACCAACGCTCTTATATGGGTGTGAAGCATGGGTGATGAATGTTGCAACGAGGAGAAGGCTGGAGACAGTGGAGATGTCATGTCTGAGGTCAATGTGTGGTGTGAATATAATGCAGAGAATTCGGAGTTTGGAAATTAGGAGGAGGTGCGGGATTACCAAAACGATTGTCCAGAGAGCTGAGGAGGGTTGTTGAGGTGGTTTGGACATGTAGAGAGAATGGAACGAGACAGAGTGACTTCGAGAGTGTATAAATCTGTAGTGGAGGGAAGGCGGGGTAGGGGTCGCCCTAGGAAAGGTTGGAGGGAGGGGTTAAAGGAAGTTTTGTGTGCGAGGGGCTTGGACTTCCAGCAAGCATGTGTGAGCGTATTTGATAGGAGTGAATGGAGGCATATGGTTTTTAATACTTGACGTGCTGTTGGAGTGTGAGCAAAGTAACATTTATGAAGGGATTCAGGGAAACCGGCAGGCCGGACTTGAGTTCTGGAGATGGGAAGTACAGTGTCTGCACTCTGAAGGAGGGGTGTTAATGTTGCAGTTTTATAACTGTAGTGTAAAGCACCCCTCTGGCAAGACAGTGATGGAGTGAATGATGATGAAAGTTTTTCTTTTTCGGGCCACCCTGCCTTGGTGGGAATCGGCCGATGTGTTAATAAAAAAAAAAAAAATTCAGATAAGGTTTTCCAGGTCTTTTTTATATCACCTTTTAAGTTATGTAATCTGTTCTCATAGTACAGTTTTTTTGACCTTCTTATCAGACTCGTTAGGTGTGATGAGTAACGTTTTGTTTGTTCTCTTGTTATTTGACCCATTCTGTACTGTTTTTCATATAGGTGCTTTATATTAATGGTTTTGAGTATGCTGGGGGTTAGCCAGGGACTATTTAATCTTTTAGCTGTGATTTGTTTAGTTTTTTTAGGGCAATGCTTATTATAGAGGTATTGGATCTTTTTAAGACCCAATAGAAGTGTGTATGAGTGAGCTCCAGGTAGCTCTAAGACTCGACTCAACCAGTGTCCGACTGAACTTCTCATAAGCTAGCTTCTCTAACAAACTGACAATCAGAACAGCTTGATTGACCAGTAAAATGACCAATTCGGAGAAAAGCAATATAACAAGCAACAGCAACACAGCATCAGGAACCAGGAGATAGAAAATCGACCCTAACTGGGGACCATCAATAGATCCTCCAAAACAGTCACACAACTCCCTTTCTACTGAAGCTAGGTTCAGCATAAACAATCCCAGACTGTGACGGTGCACAGATGCCTTATCGAATTAGGTCAGGAACTGTAGCTAGAGACCTGAGTTATCTCAGAGTGTCAATGTGACACACATCCCAGAAAAACGTCGAAAATCACTGTCTAGTCTATCCTCTGTGAACAGAGTTACACACAGTCCTGAGAAGTATGTTTCGTCTCACCACCGAATACATACTCTACCCAAACAGAGTCTAAATGACAAGAAAACAAGTAGAGACAGGAGAGAGATGTTGACTCAACGATGTCCAGCTGCGTAGTGCTCTTGAGCAAGGAGAAGCAGCCATCCACCTCAGGTGGAATCACGTGACTCTCTCCCAGCAACTAGACGCCGGCAGCATAACAAGCGAAATGTCATAAGCGGTAGTTTGCCAACTCCAAGGCAGCTACTACAAACATGAGCACAATATATAATGTTACATCCTACCTATTACAAGAGCTAACTCAAATAATAATATAAAGCAAGATATTAACGATTTAGCTATTATCGAGAATATCAGCAATATAAAATTATAGAAAATGGAAATATACATAAAATATATCATAAACATGTATATACATTGGGGCCCATTCTGGGGTCGCAATACCACCTTGTCGATTCCTCTCAATATTTTGTATGTCGTTATCATGTCTTCCCTAACCCTACCACCATAGCTCTGGGACTAGTCTTGTTGCAAACCTTTGCACTTTCTCTAATTTTTTGACGTGCTTGACCAGGTGTGGGTTCCAAACTGGTGCTGCATTCTCCAGTACGGGCCTGATGTACACGGTGTACAGAGTCTTGAATGATTCCTTACTAAGGTATCGGAACACTATTCTCAGGTTTGCCAGGCGCCCATATGCTGCAGCAGTTATCTGGTTGATGTGTGCTTCCGGAGACGTGTTCGGTGTTATACTCACCCTAAGATCTTTCTCCTTGAGTGAGGTTTACAGTCTTTGGCCACCTAGCCTATACTCTGTCTGCGGTCTTCTTTGCCCTTCCCCGATCTACATGACTTTGCATTTAGTGGTGTTAAACTCGAGAAGCCAGTTGCTGGACCACGTATCCAGCATGTCCAGGTCTCTTTGTAGTCCTGCCTGATCCTCATCTGATTTAATTCTCCTCATTAACTTCACATCGTCTTCAAACAGGGACACTTATGAGTCTATCCCTTCCGTCACGTCATTCACATATACCAAAAATAGCACTGGTCCTAGGACTGACCCCATTGGAACCCCGCTCGTCACAGGAGCCATCTCTGACACCTCGTCATGTACCATGACTCGTTGTTGCCTCCCTGTCAGGTATTTTCTGATCCATTGCAGTGCCTTCCCTGTTATTCCTGCCTGATCCTCTAGCTTCTGCACTGTGTCAAAGGCCTTCTTGCAGCGCAAGAAAATGCAATCTACCCACCCCTCTCGTGTCTTCCGTTACCTTGTCATAGAACTCCAATAGGTTTGTGACACAGGATTTGCCTTCCATGAAACCGTGCTGGTTGTCGTTCATATGCTTGTTCCGTTCTAGGTGCTGCACCACTCTCCTGATAATCTTCTCCATGACTTTGCATACTATACACGTCAGTGACACTGGTCTGTAGTTTAATGTCTCGTGTGTGTGTGTGTGTGTGTGTGTGTGTGTGTGTGTGTGTGTGTGTGTGTGTGTGACATACTAAATATAATGTGGCATACTTGTAGCATACCACAACCACCACTACTACCACAACCACCAGTACTACCACTACTATCACTACTACCACTACTATCACTACTACCACTACTATCACTACTACCACTACTATCACTACTACCACTACTATCACTACTACCACTACTATCACTACTACCACTACTATCACTACTACCACTACTATCACTACTACCACTACTATCACTACTACCACTACTATCACTACTACCACTATCATCACTACCACTACCGCCATCACCAGAGGAATCAACCAACCACTATCTCTCTCCCTCTCCCTGTCTCTCTCACTCACACAATCTTTCCTCATACGGGTTCTTTGTATCAGCCTTGTATTACAGCTCCTGGGCCCTGCCCTGCTATGAATCGACCCCTGTTTGCTTAATTTGGCAGTGTACCTGGAAGTTGTTCCAGGGGTCAACACCCCCAGCGGGGTCTTGAAGACAACCAGGGGTCTTGGAGACAACCAGGGGTCTTGAAGACAACCAGGGGTCTTGAAGACAACCAGGGGTCTTGGAGACAACCAGGGGTCTTGGAGACAACCAGGGGTCTTGAAGACAACCAGGGGTCTTGGAGACAACCAGGGGTCTTGGAGACAACCAGGGGTCTTGGAGACAACCAGGGGTCTTGAAGACAACCAGGGGTCTTGAAGACAGCCAGGGGTCTTGAAGACAACCAGGGGTCTTGGAGACATAAAGGGGTCTTGAAGGCAACCAGGGGTCTTGAAGACAACCAGGGGTCTTGAAGACAGCCAGGGGTCTTGATGACAACCAGGGGTCTTGAAGACAACCAGGGGTCTTGAAGACAGCCAGGGGTCTTGATGACAACCAGGGGTCTTGAGGACAACCAGGGGTCTTGAAGACAGCCAGGGGTCTTAAAGACAACCAGGGGTCTTGAAGACAACCAGGGGTCTTGAAGACAACCAGGGGTCTTGAAGACAACCAGGGGTCTTGAAGACAGCCAGGGGTCTTAAAGACAACCAGGGGTCTTGAAGACAACCAGGGGTCTTGAAGACAGCCAGGGGTCTTGAAGACAGCCAGGGGTCTTGAAGACAGCCAGGGGTATTGAAGACAGCCATGGTCTTGAAGACAGCCAGGGGTCTTGAAGATAGCCAGGGGTCTTGAAGACAACCATGGGTCTTGAAGACAGCCAGGGGTCTTGATGACAAACAGGGATCTTGAAGACAACCAGGGGTCTTGAAGACAACCAGGGGTCTTGAAGACAACCAGGGGTCTTGGAGACAACCAGGGGTCTTGATGACAGCCAGGGGTCTTGAAGACAGCCAGGGGTCTTGGAGACAACCAGGGGTCTTTATGACAGCCAGGGGTCTTGATGACAGCCAGGGGTCTTGAAGACAGCCAGGGGTCTTGAAGACAACCAGGGGTATTGAAGACAACCAGGGGTCTTGAAGACAGCCAGGGGTCTTGAAGACAACCAGGGGTATTGAAGACAACCAGGGGTCTTGAAGACAGCCAGGGGTCTTGAAGACAATCAGTGGTTTTGAAGACAGCCAGGGGTCTTGAAGACAGCCAGGGGTCTTGAAGACAGCCAGGGGTCTTGAAGACAGCCAGGGGTCTTGAAGACAGCCAAGGGTCTTGAAGAGAGGATAGTAAAGCTGAGGGCTCTCTCCCCATCTTTCATGCACTGTGACCATCTCTCTGTCAGACAAGATTTTCATGTTGTGACTCATTCTGTGAAGGCTGACTGCTTGTGTGTGTGTACTCACCTAGTTGTGGTTGCAGGGGTCGATTCATAGCTCCTAGCCCCGCCTCTTCACTGGCCGCTACTGGGTCTCTCTCCCTGCGCCATGAGCTTTATCATACCTCTTCTTAAAGCTATGTATGGAACCTGCCTCCACTACATCGTTTCCCAAACTATTCCACTTCCCGACCACTCTGTGACTGAAGAAATACTTCCTAACATCCCTGTGATTCATCTGAGTCTTCAACTTCCAACTGTGTCCCCTTGTTGCTGTGTCTCATCTCTGGAACATTCTGTCTCTGTCCACCTTGTCAATTCCTCTCAGTATTTTATATGTCGTTATCATGTCCCCCCTATCTCTCCTGTCCTCCAGTGTCGTCAGGTCGATTTCCCTTAACCTCCCCTCGTAGGACATACCCCTTAGCTCCGGGACTAGTCTTGTTGCAAACCTTTGCACTTTCTCTAGTTTCCTTACGTGCTTGGCTAGATGTGGGTTCCAAACTGGTGCTGCATACTCCAGTATGGGCCTAACGTACACAGTGTACAGGGTCCTGAACGATTCTTTATTAAGATGTCGGAATGCTGTTCTTAGGTTAGCTAGGCGCCCATATGCTGCAGCAGTTATTTGGTTGATGTGCGCCTCAGGAGATGTGCCTGGTGTTATACTCACCCCAAGATCCTTTTCCTTGAGTGAGGTTTGTAGTTTCTGCCCCCTAGACTGTACTCCGTCTGCGGTCTTCTTTGTCCTTCTCCAATCTTCATGATTTTGCACTCGGTGAGGTTGAACTCCAGGAGCCAGTTTCTGGACCAGGCTTGCAGCCTGTCCAGATCCCTTTGTAGTTCTGCCTGGTCCTCGTCCGATTGAATTCTTCTCACCAACTTCACATCATCTGCAAACAGGGACACTTCGGAGTCTATTCCTTCCGTCATGTCGTTCACAAATAGACGCTGGTCACACTACTTTAGTTGGTGGTGACCTGTGTTAGGTTGGTCACTGTGTGTGTAACCTTGTGTAACCGGTCCCAGGACTGACCCCTGTGGAACCCCACTCGTCACCGGCGCCCACTCTGACACCTCGCCACGTACCATGACTCGCTGCTGTCTTCCTGACAGGTATTCCCTGACCCATTGTAGTGCCTTCCCTGTTATCCCTGCCTGGTCCTCCAGCTTCTGCACTGATCTCTTGTGTGGCACTGTGTCAACCGTGTGTGTGTGTGACCACCTGCTACACACACACACACACACACACACACACACACACACACACACACCTGTCACACACAGGTGTAAACAGAGCAAGTCAGTTCTATGTTTTAAGCTATGAATGACAAGTCTGATCCAGTGACGATAATAACACCAAAACTAACTTTTTCCCACTGTAAGACTTTCTCCATGACTGTGTGAGAGAGTGAGAGAGAGAGTGAGAGAGTGAGAGAGAGGAGAGTGAGAGAGACCTCTACGTGTAATATTATATGCCAGGAAGTCATACAAAGATTTACACCATGAGATCAATACTAACAAGGAAGGAACATATACTGTATATAAACTGAGAGGTGTATATCTCAGTGTATATACACTGAGAGGTGTATATCTCAGTGTATATACACTGAGAGGTGTATATCTCAGTGTATATACACTGAGAGGTGTATATCTCAGTGTATATACACTGAGAGGTGTATATCTCAGTGTATATACACTAAGAGGTGTATATCTCAGTGTATATACACTGAGAAGTGTATATCTCAGTGTATATACACTGAGAGGTGTATATCTCAGTGTATATACACTGAGAGGTGTATATCTCAGTGTATATACACTGAGAGGTGTATATCTCAGTGTATATACACTAAGAGGTGTATATCTCAGTGTATATACACTGAGAGGTGTATATCTCAGTGTATATACACTGAGAGGTGTATATCTCAGTGTATATACACTGAGAGGTGTATATCTCAGTGTATATACACTGAGAGGTGTATATCTCAGTGTATATACACTGAGAGGTGTATATCTCTGTGTATATACACTGAGAGGTGTATATCTCAGTGTATATACACTGAGAGGTGTATATCTCAGTGTATATACACTGAGAGGTGTATATCTCAGTGTATATACACTGAGAGGTGTATATCTCAGTGTATATACACTGAGATGTGTATATCTCAGTGTATATACACAGAGGTGTATATCTCAGTGTATATACACTGAGAGGTGTATATATCAGTGTATATACACTAAGAGGTGTATATCTCAGTGTATATACACTGAGAGGTGTATATCTCAGTGTATATACACTGAGAGGTGTATATCTCAGTGTATATACACTGAGAGTTGTATATCTCAGTGTATATACACTGAGAGGTGTATATCTCAGTGTATATACACTGAGAGGTGTATATCTCTGTGTATATACACTGAGAGGTGTATATCTCAGTGTATATACACTGAGAGGTGTATATCTCAGTGTATATACACTGGGAGGTGTATATCTCAGTGTATATACACTGAGAGGTGTATATCTCAGTGTATATACACTGAGAGGTGTATATCTCAGTGTATATACACTAAGAGGTGTATATCTCAGTGTATATACACTGAGAGGTGTATATCTCAGTGTATATACACTGAGAGGTGTATATCTCAGTGTATATACACTGAGAGGTGTATATCTCAGTGTATATACACTGGGAGGTGTATATCACAGTGTATATACACTGAGAGGTGTATATCACAGTGTATATACACTGAGAGGTGTATATCTCTGTTTATATACACTGAGAGGTGTATATCTCAGTGTATATACACTGAGAGGTGTATATCTCAGTGTATATACACTGAGAGGTGTATATCTCAGTGTATATACACTGAGAGGTGTATATCTCTGTGTATATACACTGAGAGGTGTATATCTCAGTGTATATACACTGGGAGGTGTATATCTCAGTGTATATACACTGAGAGGTGTATATCTCTGTGTATATACACTGAGAGGTGTATATCTCAGTGTATATACACTGAGAGGTGTATATCTCAGGTATATACACTGAGAGGTGTATATCTCAGTGTATATACACTAAGAGTGTATATCTCAGTGTATATACACTGAGAGGTGTATATCTCAGTGTATATACACTGGGAGGTGTATATCTCAGTGTATATACACTGAGAGGTGTATATCTCAGTGTATATACACTGGGAGGTGTATATCTCAGTGTATATACACTGAGAGGTGTATATCTCAGTGTATATACACTGAGAGGTGTATATCTCAGTGTATATACACTGAGAGGTGTATACCTCAGTGTATATACACTGGTAGTTTATATTAATCAGTATTTTAGGTATTAAAGTATTCTTGACTGGTGGTGTACAGGTGACATGCAGCCTTAATGACCCTGGTGTAGTAGATAGACTTTAAACCCCATTAACCAACCAACCAGTCTTAATGACCCTGGTGTAGTAGATAGACTTTAAACCCCATTAACCAACCAACCAGTCTTAATGACCCTCGTGTAGTAGATAGACTTTAAACCCCATTAACCAACCAACCAGCCTTAATGACCCTGGTGTAGTAGATAGACTTTAAACCCCATTACCCAACCAACCAGCCTTAATGACCCTGGTGTAGTAGATAGACTTTAAACCCCATTACCCAACCAACCAGCCTTAATGACCCTGGTGTAGTAGATAGACTTTAAACCCTATTACCCAACCAACCAGCCTTAATGACCCTGGTGTAGTAGATAGACTTTAAACCCCATTAACCAACCAACCATCCTTAATGACCCTGGTGTAGTAGATAGACTTTAAACCCCATTAACCAACCAACCAGTCTTAATGACCCTGGTGTAGTAGATAGACTTTAAACCCCATTAACCAACCAACCAGTCTTAATGACCCTGGTGTAGTAGATAGACTTTAAACCCATTAACCAACCAACCAGTCTTAATGACCCTCGTGTAGTAGATAGACTTTAAACCCCATTACCCAACCAACCAGCCTTAATGACCCTCGTGTAGTAGATAGACTTTAAACCCCATTAACCAACTAAGATATTGAAGTTTGGGTCAACTTCATTTTCGTTGTCTGTAAAAGCATATTTGACACTGTTGTACAGTATAAAGGAGTTACACTGTATGTTCCTGGTCTATAAGGAAGGATTTGATAGTGTACGTAGTGAGGTTTGATCCGGGGAAGTGGAGAATAGTAGTAGTTTCTTGGAATAATGGTTCTGTGAGTAGTGTTGGGATATATTGTGAGCAGTGTTGGGATATATTGTGAGTAGTGTTGGAATATATTGTGAGTAGTGTTGGGATATATTGTGAGTAGTGTTGGAATATATTGTGAGTAGTGTTGGAATATATTGTGAGTAGTGTTGGATATATTGTGAGTAGTGTTGGATATATTGTGAGTAGTGTTGGGAATATATTGTGAAAGTAGCAGTGTTGGATATATTGTGAGTAGTGTTGGATATATTGTGAGTAGTGTTGGGATATATTGTGAGCAGTGTTGGGATATATTGTGAGTAGTGTTGGATATATTGTGAGTAGTGTTGGGATATATTGTGAGTAGTGTTGTGATATATTGTGAGTAGTGTTGGGATATATTGTGAGTAGTGTTGGGATATATTTGAGTAGTGTTGGATATATTGTGAGTAGTGTTGGATATATTGTGAGCAGTGTTGGGATATATTGTGAGAGTGTTGGGATATATTGTGAGCAGTGTTTGGAGATTATATATGTGAGTAGTGTTGGATATATTGTGAATAGTAGTGTTGGAAAATATTGAGAGTGTGTTTGAGAATTATATTGTGAGTAGTGGTTGAGTGATATATTGTGAGTAGTGTTGGAATATATGTAGAGGATAAGTAGTGTGGAATATATAGTGAGTAGTGTTGGGATATATTGTGAGTAGTGTGGAATATAGTAGAGTGTTGATAATGAGTAGTGTTGGAAATATTGTGAGTAGTGTTGGATATATTGTGAGAGTGTTGAATATATAGTAGAGTGTTGGATATATTGGAGCAGTGTTGGATATATTGTGAGTAGTGTTGGGATATATTGTAGAGTATGTGGATATATTGTGAGTAGTGTTGGATATATTGTGAGTAGTGTTGGGATATATTGTGAGTAGTGTTGGATATATTGTGAGTAGTGTTGGGATATATTGTGAGTAGTGTTGGGATATATTGTGAGTAGTGTTGGAATATATTGTGAGCAGTGTTGGGATATATTGTGAGTAGTGTTGGGATATATTGTGAGTAGTGTTGGATATATTGTGAGTAGTGTTGGAATATATTGTGAGTAGTGTTGGATATATTGTGAGTAGTGTTGGGATATATTGTGAGTAGTGTTGGGATATATTGTGAGTAGTGTTGGGATATATTGTGAGCAGTGTTGGAATATATTGTGAGTAGTGTTGGGATATATTGTGAGCAGTGTTGGAATATATTGTGAGTAGTGTTGGGATATATTGTGAGCAGTGTTGGAATATATTGTGAGTAGTGTTGGGATATATTGTGAGCAGTGTTGGAATATATTGTGAGTAGTGTTGGGATATATTGAGAGTGTTGGAATTTTAGAGTGTTGGGATATATTGTGAGTAGTGTTGGAATAATTTGAGTGTTGATATATGAGTAGTGTTGGGATATATTGTGAGCAGTGTTGGAATATATTGTGAGTAGTGTTGGAATATATTGTGAGTAGTGTTGGGATATATTGTGAGTAGTGTTGGAATATATTGTGAGTAGTGTTGGAATATATTGTGAGTAGTGTTGGGATATATTGTGAGCAGTGTTGGAATATATTGTGAGTAGTGTTGGAATATATTGTGAGTAGTGTTGGGATATATTGTGAGTAGTGTTGGAATATATTGTGAGTAGTGTTGGGATATATTGTGAGTAGTGTTGGGATATATTGTGAGTAGTGTTAGGATATATTGTGAGTAGTGTTGGGATATATTGTGAGTAGTGTTGGATATATTGTGAGTAGTGTTGGGATATATTGTGAGTAGTGTTGGGATATATTGTGAGTAGTGTTGGGATATATTGTGAGTAGTGTTGGGATATATTGTGAGTAGTGTTGGGATATATTGTGAGTAGTGTTGGGATATATTGTGAGCAGTGTTGGGATATATTGTGAGTAGTGTTGGGATATATTGTGAGCAGTGTTGGGATATATTGGTCGACACAGGAGAAGCAACGGTATATTGTGAGGTAAGGAGAGTGAAGGTCACCCGTGTGTGTGTGTGTGTGTGTGTGTGTGTGTTGTGTGTGTGTGTTGTGTGTGTGTGTGTGTGTGTGTGTGTGTTGTGTGTGTGTGTTGTGTGTGTGTGTTAGTTACCATTTTGTCCTAGGCACATGTCAATTAGACACTAGGCCTGTTGCATGTATGTGTGTGTACTCACCTAATTGTGGTTGCAGGGTCGAGACTCAGCTCCTGGCCCCGTGTGTGTTTGTGTATGTGTGTGTGTGTGTGTGTGTGTGTGTGTGTGTGTGTGTGTGTAACGAAACACTTCGAAATGTTTCCGCTGTGTGTGTGTGTGTTGTACTCACCTAATTGTGGTTGCAGGGGTCGAGACTCAGCTGCAGGGGTCGTGTGTGTGTGTGTGTGTGTGTGTGTGTGTGTGTGTGTGTGTGTAAGGAAACACTTCGAAATGTTTCGGCCCCGCCGGGAATTGAACCCGGGACCTCCGTGCGTGAAGCAAGAGCGCTAGCCACCATGCCATCGGGGCGTGTGTGTGTGTGTGTGTGTGTGTGTGTGTGTGTGTGTGGAGTCACAGCTCCTGGTCTTGAAGACAAGCCAGCTTCCTAGCTATGTGCTAGCGAAGGTTGAGTGACAGCTCCCGGTCCAGGGGGGCCACTCGAATCCACTTCCCCCCTTTTTTCCACCCCCACTCAAAACTGCATCATTTCATGCCATCTTCCATCCAGGTGGTGGCCATCATGGTTGCCATCTGTCAGGGAGATGGTGAGTAGGGGAGGGGGAGTGAGGAGGGGAGGGGGAGTGAGGAGGGGAGGGGGAGTGTGGAGGGGGGGGGTGAGGAGGGAGGGGAGGAGGAGGGGGAAGGGGTAAAAATGAAATTAAGACTCGGTAGAGAAAATAGTGAGTCAGCAGTGAGAAGAATGTCAGCGTCAATGTCAGCAGCACACTGACTGACTGACTGACTGACTGACTGGCTGGCTGGCTGGCTGGCTGGCTGGCTGGCTGACTGACTGGCTGACTGGCTGGCTGGCTGGCTGGCTGGCTGGCTGATATCAATTGTCAATATTTACATTTTTGAACACTATATTTGAGCCTCCCACGCGGCCACTTATATAATAAAAATCGGCCACTTATGTATAAAAAAGTGTTGTGCATGAAGGCAAGACTTGTGTCCTCGCTACAGTTATTTAGCTTGACCGGAAGTGCCACTTTGTCTTATCTCTGGACTTGAATTTACCGCGAAAGTCTTGCCACCGGAAGTGCAATGTTTTTATTTTTGTTTAATTTGGCGCGAAAGTGCTGCCAACAGAACCTTTGTTTTGTTTTAATTTGGCGGGAAAGTGTTGCCAACACTACTGCGTTATTGTGTTACAGTTTGGCGGGAAAGTGCTGCCAACAGAACTAATATTTTTAAATTTTGCGGGAAAGTGCTGCCAACAGAACTAATATTATTTTAAATTTTCTGGAAAAGTGATGCCAACCGAACTAATATTTTTTTAAATTTGGCGGGAAAGTGCTGCCAACAGAACTATTTTTTTTAATTTGGTGGGAAAGTGCTGCCAACAGAACTATTTTTTTAATTTGGCGGGAAAGTGCTGACAACAGAACTAATATTTTTTAAATTTGGCAAAAAAGTGCTGCCACCACAACATCTTCACTATTAACCATGTAACTATTCTGGGGAATTTTATTAATATATAAAATAGTTTACGTATTGTCATTGCCCAGCTTAGCGGGAACCCCAAATACTGAGGTCTGACGGAAGTCAAAAGCGTCCTGATGGAGTCACTATGCTACCCTGGAAGGATGGAAAGCAGATTGCCTAGGACTACACCTGTGCTGCCACGTTGGCTGACACCTACTTGCCATACTCTGAAGCTGAAGGGGGTGGAGCCCCCAGTTACAGGGAGACCCAGAAGATCCACAAATATGAAGGCCTTCTCCCTTGCTATAACTTCACCCCAGTAGGGTTGGAGACCCTTGGAGCATGGGGCAAGTGTGCTCTAAAGTTCCTAAGAGAGCTTGGTGAAAAACTCATCACAGAAACCAAGGATCACAGAGCAGCCAGGCCCTGGTGGCTAAAGCTCTCGCTTCACACACAGAGGGCCCGGGTTCGATTCCCAGCGGGGTGGAAACATTTTGACGTGTTTCCTTAAACCTATTGTCATGTTCACCTAGCAACAAATAGGTACCTGGGTGTTAGTCGACTGGTGTGGGTCACATCCTGGGGGACAAGATTGAGGACTCCAATGGAAATAAGATAGACAGTCCTCGATGATGCACTGACTTTCTTGGGTTATCCTGGGTGGCTAACCCTCTGGGGTTAAAAATCCGAAGAAAATCTTATCTTGTCCTCTTTCAGAGACTCGGTGTTGCGATCCAGAGGGTAAATGCCTGCAGCATTCTGGGCACCACCGGGGAGCTGGATGAAATGTTTGAGATGTTATTATAAGTTATTTTACCTCCTATTGTATTTCCGTTAATGTATTTTGTTTTCAAATGAAGTCCACATAGAATATTGGGGGGTTAGGAGAAGACAATATTCAAATGCTCCGGGGAGAACCTCGAGTTTTTCCTGAAGTAACTTTATTCTTTTCTCCGAGGATGAGGTCCCCAACACAGGTGGTACCTCCCTATATGTACATTGTGTGGCCTCTTGAGGCGGGACAGTGTGTCGTGGGGTTGAATCCTGGCCTGCCGCAGTTTGGTAAATTATTCAAACCACTTGTTTCGTGGTTTCATTGATATATATATATATATATATATATATATATATATATATATATATATATA
>WNWK01016802.1:20000-44004 GCA_009830355.1 Cherax destructor
ATTGTTGTCCAGTGTAACACAAGACTGGACAGAACTGCAACATTGTTGTCCAGTGTTAACACAAGACTGGACAGAGCTGCAACATTTTCAGGTTCAGCTGTCAAGCTCCATGGTCAGTGTTAACACAAGACTGGACAGAGCTGCAACATTGTTGTCCAGTGTAACAAGACTGGACAGAACTGCAACATGTTGTCCAGTGTTACACAAGACTAGTCAACTTGCTGCCAGTTACAAAGTGGTCGAGTCAGTTTAACACAGACTGGCGACTGTAACAGATTGTTGCCTGTTTCCAAGACTGGTACTGCTGCAAGCATGCTCGCTCACTGTCGTGTAACAAGACCTGGTGAGCTGCACTGTGTCCAGGTACCAAG
Organism: Cherax destructor; assembly: GCA_009830355.1. Lineage (NCBI taxonomy): Eukaryota > Metazoa > Arthropoda > Malacostraca > Decapoda > Parastacidae > Cherax > Cherax destructor. The sequence goes on from WNWK01016802.1 coordinate 20,372, forward strand.
ACTGGTGACTTCAACATTGGCGTGTTACAAAGATCAGGCTGCTCAGACCCACAGTGCATTCAGACCCCGAGCCTTAAGACCCTTGTCCAAGACCCTTAGCTGTTCAGACCCTGTGTGCCCGTGTTCAACGACTCCCAACACTAAGGGTCAAGCCGGTGTCTTCGACCTGGTGTTCAAGTGGGCTTCAGACCTGGCTGTTTTAGACCCGTTGTCTACAAGACCTGGTCAAGACCCATTTAGACCTGCAGCGGGTGTCCTTGTAACCGCCAGTTGTTCGCGTTGTCTATGCTAAGTCAGTACCCACAGGTTGTCTTCAAGAGGCGCTGGTTGTTAGTCAGTACCCTCGGATGGTGTCCCTGACCACCAGGCCTAGTCACAGACGTTGACCCCCGAAACCCTCTCCAGGTATTGGGGTCCTTGACTTATTCCCATTGGGGTCTTTAGTCACATTGTGGACCTAGCCAAGTGGCGGCCCAGTTGAGATGTCCTCTGTAACAATGCTTAGTGTTGCTGGTATGTCTAAGTCAGTACCCACAGGATGGTGTCCTCTGTAACAAGGCTTAGTGTTGCTGGTATGTCTAAGTCAGTACCCACAGGATGGTGTCCTCTGTAACAAGGCTTAGTGTTGCTGGTATGTCTAAGTCAGTACCCACAGGATGGTGTCCTCTGTAACAAGGCTTAGTGTTGCTGGTATGTCTAAGTCAGTACCCACAGGATGGTGTCCTCTGTAACAAGGCTTAGTGTTGCTGGTATGTCTAAGTCAGTACCCACAGGATGGTGTCCTCTGTAACAAGGCTTAGTGTTGCTGGTATGCCTAAGTCAGTACCCACAGGATGGTGTCCTCTGTAACAAGGCTTAGTGTTGCTGGTATGTTAAGTCAGTACCACAGGATGTGTCCTCTGTAACAAGGCTTAGTGTTGCTGGTATGTCTAAGTCAGTACCCACAGGATGGTGTCCTCTGTAACAAGGCTTAGTGTTGCTGGTATGTCTAAGTCAGTACCCACAGGATGGTGTCCTCTGTAACAAGGCTTAGTGTTGCTGGTATGTCTAAGTCAGTACCCACAGGATGGTGTCCTCTGTAACAAGGCTTAGTGTTGCTGGTATGTCTTAAGTCAGTACCCACAGGATGGTGTCCTCTGTAACAAGGCTTAGTGTTGCGTATGTCTAAGTCAGTACCCACAGGATGGTGTCCTCTGTAACAAGGCTTAGTGTTGCTGGTATGTCTAAGTCAGTACCCACAGGATGGTGTCCTCTGTAACAAGCTTAGTGTTGCTGGTATGTCTAAGTCAGTACCCACAGGATGGTGTCCTCTGTAACAAGGCTTAGTGTTGCTGGTATGTCTAAGTCAGTACCCACAGGATGGTGTCCTCTGTAACAAGGCTTAGTGTTGCTGGTATGTCTAAGTCAGTACCCACAGGATGGTGTCCTCTGTAACAAGGCTTAGTGTTGCTGGTATGTCTAAGTCAGTACCCACAGGATGGTGTCCTCTGTAACAAGGCTTAGTGTTGCTGGTATGTCTAAGTCAGTACCCACAGGATGGTGTCCTCTGTAACAAGGCTTAGTGTTGCTGGTATGTCTAAGTCAGTACCCACAGGATGGTGTCCTCTGTAACAAGGCTTAGTGTTGCTGGTATGTCTAAGTCAGTACCCACAGGATGGTGTCCTCTGTAACAATGCTTAGTGTTGCTGGTATGTCTAAGTCAGTACCCACAGGATGGTGTCCTCTGTAACAAGGCTTAGTGTTGCTGGTATGTCTAAGTCAGTACCCACAGGATGATGTCCTCTGTAACAAGGCTTAGTGTTGCTGGTATGTCTAAGTCAGTACCCACAGGATGATGTCCTCTGTAACAATGCTTAGTGTTGCTGGTATGTCTTAAGTCAGTACCCACAGGATGGTGTCCTCTGTAACAATGCTTAGTGTTGCTGGTATGTCTAAGTCAGTACCCACAGGATGGTGTCCTCTGTAACAATGCTTAGTGTTGCTGGTATGTCTTAAGTCAGTACCCACAGGATGGTGTCCTCTGTAACAAGGCTTAGTGATGCTGGTATGTCTTAAGTCAGTACCCACAGGATGGTGTCCTCTGTAACAAGGCTTAGTGTTGCTGGTATGTCTTAAGTTAGTACCCACAGGATGGTGTCCTCTGTAACAAGGCTTAGTGATGCTGGTATGTCTAAGTCAGTACCCACAGGATGGTAAATTAGACACATGTGCAGCACCTGGGTGTCTAAGACGTTTCGGCCATCCAGTGGCTTTATCAGTGCAAGGAATACGGTGATCTTCAGAGGCTGTCAGGGACTGATTACCTCGTATCTTGTGTGTACTTCTTCAGTCTTTCCCTCTATTACTGTTGCTCCTGTTACTTTTACTCTTGTTACTGTTGCTGATGTTACTGTTCCAGTTACTGCTGTTACTCTCTTTCTGTTGTTGATATTACTGTTGCTGTTACTGTTACTGATGTTACTGTTGTTGATGTTAATGTTCCTATTTATGTTGATGTTACTTTTTCCTGTTTCTGTTACTGTTGCTGCTACTGTACCTGGTACTGTTGTTACTGTTGCTGCTGTTTCTATTGTTACTGTTACTGTTGCTGCTACTGTACCTGGTACTGTTGTTACTGTTACTGTTCCTGTTGTTATTTCTGTTACTGTTGCTGCTGTGGCTGTTTTTGTTGCTGTTATTTTTGCTGTTGTTAATATTGCTGTTATTACTCTTGCTGTTACTGTTGCTCCATTTTCTTTAATATATTTCCGTTTAATCCGTCACACCACTCGTTCCCCCGTCACACCTCCCGTTCCCCCGTCACACCTCCCGTTCCCCCGTCACACCTCCAGTTTCCCCCGTCACACCTCCCGTTCCCCCGTCACACCTCCAGTTTCCCCCGTCACACCTCCAGTTTCCCCCGTCACACCTCCAGTTTCCCCCGTCACCTCCAGTTTCCCCCGTCACACCTCCAGTTTCCCCGTCACACCTCCAGTTTCCCCGTCACACCTCCAGTTTCCCCGTCACACCTCCAGTTTCCCCGTCACACCTCCAGTTTCCCGTCACACCTTCAGTTCCCCGTCACACCTACCGTTCCCCCGTCACACCTCCAGTTTCCCCCGTCACACCTACAGTTTCCCCCGTCACACCTCCAGTTTTCCCCGTCACACCTCAAGTTTCCCCCGTCACACCTCCAGTTTCCCCCGTCACACCTCCAGTTTCCCCCGTCACACCTACAGTTTCCCCCGTCACACCTCCCGTTCCCCCGTCACACCTACCGTTCCCCCCGTTACGCCTGCCGTTGTGATGGATGGGCAGGGTGTTACAAAGGGGTGGACACACTGGCAGGTGTTACGTAAGGTGTTACGTAGTGTTACATGCTCCAGCGAGTGTTCCAAGGATGTTTGGTGCTTCACCGCAACACCTACTGTGCTAGTAGTAGTGGTAGTTGTGGTAGTTATAGTAGTGGTAGGTGAATAGTAACTAGATGACAACTATCCTGGTAAAAACAGGAACTGAACACGTCACGTCAGAGTGAACCATCGTTGACAAACAAGGTAGTTAGCAGTGACTGTTAATTACCCGGGTAATTAACCCTCCTAGTAAGAACCTCAGTAAGGTAATTACGACCCTGGATGATTGTTGACTAGTTAACTACCCTCGGCTACCCACTGGAACGACTCTTTACTCACTGGAACGACCCTTTACTGCTGGAAAGACCCTTAACTGTCTGGAACGACCCTTAACTGCTGTCTGGAATGACCCTTAACTACTGTCTGGAACGACCCTTAACTACTGTCTGGAACGACCCTTAAATACTGACTAGAACGATCCTTTACTGTCTGGAACGACCCTTAACTACTGTCTGGAACGACCCTTAACTACTGTCTGGAACGACCCTTAACTACTGTCTGGAACGACCCTTATCTACTGTCTGGAACGACCCTTAAATGCTGACTAGAACGATCCTTAACTACTGTCTGGAACGACCCTTAACTACTGACTGGAACGACCCTTTACTGTCTGGAACGACCCTTAAATACTGACTAGAACGATCCTTTACTGTCTGGAACGACCTTTAGCTACTGTCTGGAACGACCCTTAACTACTGTATGGAACGACCCTTAGCTACTGACTGGAACGACCCTTAACTACTGACTGGAACGACCCTTAACTACTGACTGGAACGACCCTTAGCTACTGACTGGAACGACCCTTAACTACTGTCTGGAACTACCCTTAGCTACTGACTGGAACGACCCTTAACTACTGTCTGGAACGACCCTTAAATACTGACTAGAACGATCCTTTACTGTCTGGAACGACCCTTAGCTACATTCTGGAACGACCCTTAACTACTGTCTGGAACGACCCTTAGCTACTGACTGGAAGACCCTTAACTACTGACTGGAACGACCCTTAACTACTGACTGGAACGACCCTTAGCTACTGACTGGAACGACCCTTAGCTACTGACTGGAACGACCCTTAACTACTGAGTGGAACGACCCTTAACTACTGAGTGGAACGACCCTTAACTACTGACTGGAACGACCCTTAACTACTGACTGGAACGACCATTAACTACTGACTGGAACGACCCTTAACTACTGACTGGAACGACCCTTAACTACTGACTGGAACGACCCTTAACTACTGACTGGAACGACCCTTAACTACTGACTGGAACGACCCTTAGCTACTGACTGGAACGACCCTTAACTACTGACTGGAACGACCCTTAGCTACTGACTGGAACGACCCTTAGCTAATGACTGGAACGACCCTTAGCTACTGACTGGAACGACCCTTAACTACTGTCTGGAACGACCCTTAAATACTGACTAGAACGATCCTTTACTGTCTGGAACGACCCTTAGCTACTGTCTGGAACGACCCTTAACTACTGTCTGGAACGACCCTTAGCTACTGACTGGAAGACCCTTAACTACTGACTGGAACGACCCTTAACTACTGACTGGAACGACCCTTAGCTACTGACTGGAACGACCCTTAACTACTGACTGGAACGACCCTTAACTACTGACTGGAACGACCCTTAGCTACTGACTGGAACGACCCTTAGCTACTGACTGGAACGACCCTTAACTACTGACTGGAACGACCCTTAGCTACTGACTGGAACGACCCTTAACTACTGACTGGAACGACCCTTAGCTACTGACTGGAACGACCCTTAACTACTGACTGGAACAACCCTTAACTACTGACTGGAACGACCCTTATATGGTGGTTAAACTGATATTAGTCAGCTGATAATTGTTGATATTAGCTGATTATTTCTCATTCTCTTTCCTTTTTGTCCTGCCTGGTCAATTATCTTGTTAAAGTTGTCATTCTTGTCTTAATGACGTGAAGACAATTTTCCCGCTACTGTGAACTTCAGTATTTCGCAATTACGGAAATTATTTTCAACCCCTCTATTGCGAACGACGCGACGCCATTTATACGGCTTCCGACGCATTTTACTTCGCAAACCTTTATAATTACGTTAATTTGTGATGCGGTAGGGTAATTTAATGAGGTCGTTTGCAAGGAGAATCGGTAATTATCGTAGAAAGTTGTGTTATGGGGGTTTGTGTGGAGGAAGGCTGTGATTGGTGGAGCCAAGTGACGTCACAAGACAAAAAAATGTTGCCGGGTTCTGCTGGAATGTTTTTTTTATTCTTTGTTTGTTTGAGTTTTTTGAAGTTTATATTAATTTTTTGAGTGACTGGAATAGTGTAAATGTATGTTACTAAACCCCGGAAGGAATATATTTCGATTTTTTCTTAATTAGATAACAGAGAAAATGTGAAAAAAAAAAATTAATTGAAATTGGTGGAAGCTGCGTCATAAATCCGACTTGAATCCAGTTAAAAATCCGGATTCTTACACGAACCCAAACAAATACACCAATTTTACCGCCAAATCTCCGTATTTATACATTAAAATACCGAAATACGTAAAACATCTGTATAATACGACGTATACGTGATGTGAGGACGTCAATACACGTCAGCAGACATGAGGAGTGACGTGAGACATGAGCAGACAGCAGAAGTGAGGGTCATATGAGAACTTTCACTTTTCAAAAGAGCTGGACTTGTGTTCTGCACAGACTGAATGATGACTTATATTATTGTACGGTGTATCGAGCCTGCAGAGCCTTGTAGTGACTTGTTCAGCCTTGTAGAGCTTTGTAGAGCCTTGCAGAGCATTGTAGAACCTTGTAGTGACTTGTACAGCCTTGCAGAGCTTTCTAGAGCCTTGCAGAGCTTTGTCTTGACTTGTACAGCCTTGTAGTGACTTGTACAGCCTTGTAGTGACTTGTAGTACTTTGTAGAGCCTTGTAGTGCCTTGTAGTACTTTGTAGAGCCTTGTAAAGCCACACAGTACCTTTTAGAGCCTTGTAGTGCCTTATAGTGCCTTGCAGTGCTTTGTATTACTTTGTAGAGCCTCATAGTACCTTGTAGAGCCTTGTAGTGCCTTGCAGTGCTTTGTATCACTTTGTAGAGCCTCATAGTACCTTGTAGAGCCTTGTAGTACCTTGTAATGCCTTGAAGTGCTTTGTATTACTTTGTAGAGCCTCATAGTACCTTGTAGAGCCTTGTAGTACCTTGTAATGCCTTGAAGTGCTTTGTATTACTTTGTAGAGCCTCATAGTACCTTGTAGAGCCTCATAGTACCTTGTAGAGCCTTGTAGTACCTTGTAGAGCCTTGTAGTACCTTGTAGAGCCTCATAGTACCTTGTAGAGCCTTGTAGTACCTTGTAGAGCCTTGTAGTACCTTGTAGAGCCTTGTAGTACCTTGTAGAGCCTTGTAGTACCTTGTAGAGCCTTGCAGGTAGGCAGTGAGAGGTGAGTGACCTCAGTAAAGGGAACTTAAATTGAGAGTGAAAGGCTTTGAACCAGTGACTTGGAAGGTGTGAGAGAGAGAGAGAGAGAGAGAGAGAGAGAGAGAGAGAGAGACAGGCAGAGAAAGAGAGACAGAGAGAGAGAGAGTGACAGGCAGAGAGAGAGAGGGAAATAGAAAGAGAGAGAAAGAGAACAGGGAATACAATTGAATTTATTCCCATACATTATCGGCGTTTCACTTTCTCACAGAAAGATCACGTACTTAATGTCTCCCAGGAAGGAAGATCACGTACAGTCTCCTACCAAGTACATCACGTACATATAGGGGAATGTAAATTCCACGAGGGTAGAGAACTCTAGTGTGCCATGGACCCGTTGAAAGAGAGAGAGAGAATTAACCTCTCTCTCTCTCCTTCATTTATTAGCCTTTCCTCTTTGCTCTCTTCTTAGCCTTTATTCTCTCCCTGCCCTCACTACCCTCCCTACCCCCCTGACTCACCTGGTCATACAAGTAACTGTCAGGGGGACAGGTTTTGTGTACGTAGGTGTGCGTGTACACGCACCTACGTACACACACACTCCTCCCTCCTTCCTGTCTACCTCTCTTCCTGTGTCCCCCTCTACTCCCTGTTCTCCCTATTACACTCTCTTTCACACACCCTCCTCTCTGTTTATCTAGATAGATAGATAGTGAAATAGATATATATACTAATGTTAATGTTGCAGTTTTATAACTGTAGTGTAAAGCATCCCTCTGGCAAGACAGTGATGGAGTGAATGATGATGAAAGTTTTTCTTTTTCGGGCCACCCTGCCTTGGTGGGAATCGGCCGATGTGTTAATAAAAAAAATAGATAAATACTTAGATACTTAGATGGATAGACAAATAGATGGGTAATACCTCTTTTGGTCTACATAAATAGATAGATGGATAGATAAATAGATAGATCATACCACTATCTATCATATAACAAACTTCAAAATATGTGTCCATATGTAAATTATCTCTCACAACCTTGTTTGTAGACCCAACTAATCCTGGCCCATCTGTGCCAGTCTAGCTTGTAGACTTAACTAATCTGTGTATGTGTGCCCCTACAGGTTTAGAGTGCCCCTACCCGGCAGTGCCCATCAACAGCAAGGTGACTGTCAGCGACAGACAGCCTGGCAGCCTGGCTACTTACACCTGTGATGCTGGCTATAAGATCTTTGGGTGAGTTGTGTTGTTATAGTGAGTTGTGTGTGTGTTATAGTGAGTTGTGTTGTTATACAGTCACTGTCAGAAACTGTCACACACTGGTACAGTGGTTAACGCACTGGCCTACTCTAAGACCCTCTTGCCATGGGTTCGAATACCCGCACCCTCGTTCCCTGGAGGGTCTCCAGGCGGGATGGCTTGCTAGATGATTCTCACTCACCCATTTATCACCCATCACATCATCCCAGCCTCCAGCATCACCCAGATCATCCGTCAGATGCACCATCGCATTGGCAGACATCTCATAACTTTTTCCTGTGCCTGTAATAACTGTCTGCCTGCCTGTCTGCCTGACAGTGGGACCTTGACTGTCTGTGCTGCTATTATCCACACTGGTCATAAAGGCGCTTCTTCACGCAGTTGTGTGTTAATGGACAGCCAGGGGGTCTTGAAGACAACCAGGGGTCTTGAAGACAGCCAGGGGTCTTGAAGACAGCCAGGGGTCTTGAAGACAACCAGGGTCTTGAAGACAGCCAGGGTCTTGAAGCAGCCAGGGTCTTGAAGACAGCCAGGGGTCTTGAAGACAACCAGGGGTCTTGTAGACAGCCAGGGTCTTGAAGACAGCCAGGGGTCTTGAAGACAACCAGGTCTTGAAGACAACCAGGGGTCTTGTAGACAGCCAGGGGTCTTGAAGACAACCAGGGGTCTTGAAGACAGCCAGGGATCTTGTAGACAGCCAGGGGTCTTGAAGACAGCCAGGGGTCTTGAAGACAACCAGGGGTCTTGAAGACAGCCAGGGGTCTTGAAGACAGCCAGGGGTCTTGAAGACAGCCAGGGGTCTTGAAGACAACCAGGGGTCTTGAAGACAACCAGGGGTCTTGAAGACAACCAGGGGTCTTGAAGACAGCCAGGGGTCTTGAAGACAACCAGGGGTCTTGAAGACAACCAGGGGTCTTGTAGACAGCCAGGGGTCTTGAAGACAACCAGGGGTCTTGAAGACAACCAGGGGTCTTGAAGACAACCAGGGGTCTTGTAGACAGCCAGGGGTCTTGAAGACAACCAGGGGTCTTGAAGACAGCCAGGGATCTTGAAGACAACCAGGGGTCTTGACGACAAACAGGGGTCTTGAAGACAGCCAGGGGTCTTGAAGACAACCAGGGGTCTTGAAGACAACCAGGGGTCTTGAAGACAGCCAGGGGTCTTGAAGACAACCAGGGGTCTTGAAGACAGCCAGGGGTCTTGAAGACAGCCAGGGGTCTTGAAGACAGCCAGGGGTCTTGAAGACAGCCAGGGGTCTTGAAGACAGCCAGGGGTCTTGAAGACAACCAGGGGTCTTGAAGACAACCAGGGGTCTTGAAGACAGCCAGGGGTCTTGAAGACAACCAGGGTTCTTGAAGACAACCAGGGGTCCACTGGTCTATCTATGTCAGAGAACAATAAAGAACACTAAAAGAGAGAGACGTGTACCTTGTGGAACAGTGCTCTTCACTCTTATGATATATCTCCCTCCTTCCTTCCCTTCCTCCCTCCCTTCTTCCCTCCTTCCTTCCCTCCCTGCCTTCTTCCCTCCATCCTTCCCTCCCTCCCTTCTTCCCTCCTTGCCTTCTTCCCTCCATCCTTCCCTCCTTCCCTTCTTCCCTCCTTGCCTTCTTCCCTCCATCCTTCCCTCCTCCCTTTTTCCCTCCTTCCTTCCCTCCCTCCCTTCTTCCCTCCATCCTTCCCTCCCTCCCTTCTTCCCTCCTTCCTTCCCTCCCTCCCTTCTTCCCTCCTTCCTTCCCTCCCTCCCTTCTTCCCTCCTTCCTTCCCTCCCTCCCTCCAGGGTCAAGGATACATTAATTACAGTTGACATATATAAAAAACCTCTGACATCATCTGTTATTGTTGCTGTAATGTTGTATAACACTGTGTAACACTATATAACACTATATAACACTGTAAAACACTGTATAACACTATAACATTATATATTGCACTGTAATTATTATTATTATTGTTGACAGGTCGTCAGTACTAAGCTGTGGTAGTGATGGTGTCTGGTCTGGTGACCTTCCTGTCTGTGGTCAGTATTATTTGTTTTATGTCTTATACACTGAGAGGTGTATATCTCAGTGTATATACACTGAGAGATGTATATCTCAGTATATATACACTGAGAGGTGTATATCTCAGTGTATATACACTGGTAATTAACATTAATCAGTATTTTAGGTACTAAAGTATTCTTGACTGGTGGTGTACAGGTGACATGCAGCCTTAATGACCCTCGTGTAGTAGATAGACTTTAAACCCCATTAACCAACCAACCAGTCTTAATGACTCTCGTGTAGTAGATAGACTTTAACCCCCATTAACTAACCCTTAAACACAGATAAGTGTGTGTTTGGGGACTTACATTGGACCAGGGTTCGATCCCCTGATCTACCTTTCTGTTCATTGATACTTGTTAACATTGATGTGTCTCCCACAGCCACTAACGTCGCCTGGAAGAAGCCAGTCAATCAGTCATCAACAGCCAGGGGTGGTAAGGGTGAGAACGCTAATGATGGGTTAGTAACATCAATACATGATGGTCAACACTGCACTGAGACGCTGGTGGAGTCCTCACCGTGGTGGTCTGTGGACCTTCTTCAGGAGTACGAGGTCACCCTGGTCAAGATCACTACCAGGGGATGCTGTGGTGAGTGGTTGTTGGGGTTACTTGGTATATACCTGGAGAGGGTTTCGGGGGGTCAACGCCCCTGTGGCTCAGTCTAAGACCAGGCCTCGTTAGGGTTAGTGAGTGTTGTGGTTGTAGGTGTGGTTGTACTCTATGGTATGGTCTCTACTCTCAGTCCTGAGTGGTCACAGTGTTGGTCTGTGACCTAATGTAGATGCAAGACCATTTTCTTAAGATCTCAAGGGGACAAGCGAATATACACTGAGAGGTGTATATCTCAGTGTATATACACTGGTAGTTTTCATTAATCAGTATTTTAGGTATTAAAGTATTCTTGACTGGTGGTGTACAGGTGACATGCAGCCTTAATGACCCTTGTGTAGTAGATAGACTTTAAACCCTATTAACCAACCAACCAGTCATAATGACCCTCGTGTAGTAGATAGACTTTAAACCAGAGCAACCAGTCAGATGTGGTAAGTTATGGAATTGATTAGAGAGATATAGAAGCAGTTGTAGGGTTATAGAAATCCAGAGAATGAGAGAGAGAAAGAGATAGCAAGGCAACTTAAGACCTATTTTCAATTTTAGAGAGACAATTCATTAGTCAGTTTCACTTTCTGTCTTGTCCACTGAAGCAAGGTGACCTGTGACCTGTAATCCTGCCTCTCTAGGTCACACTGTGATGTCTGACCTGCTCTCTTGTCTCCCCAGGTCACCAGCCAGTCCAGGATATAGAGATACGAGTGGGAGACTACACCAATATTCAGAAGAACAGATTGTGTGCCTGGTTTCCAGGAACAATAGGTAAGTTACCCTTTGTTTAGTGGTCCAACTATTGAAATATGGCCTGGATAGTGGTCCACTTATTGAAATATGACCTGGTTAGTGGTCCTAGTGTTGAAATATGACCTAGTTAATGGTCCAGGTGTTGAAATATTATATGGTAAGTGTGTAGCAGTGTTTGTAGTCCTGGTGGACTCCCAGGACTGTGATAAGTGTGTAGCAGTGTTTGTAGTCCTGGTGGACTCCCAGGACTGTGGTAAGTGTGTAGCAGTGTTTGTAGTCCTGGTGGACTCCCAGGACTGGTAAGTGTGTAGCAGTGTTTGTAGTCCTGGTGGACTCCCAGGACTGGGTCACCTTGAACACATCCTGTCATCAAGGAAGGTAGCGGCGGGGGCAGGAAATAGGAGGCATTGAGGAGGAGGAGCAGATAGGGAGAAGAGAAAGTGGGAGATAACAGAGAGAAAGAGGAGACTAGAATATAGAGTAGAGAAGAGAGTTCTTTGATGTCTCTTCTTCAAGAACTTCAAAAGTTCACACAAGAAAGTCATCAAGAACACCAAACTGAACATTATAGCTAACTTCAACAGTGTTCAGGACAATGACTACTGTAGTACAGTTATCTAGATACCTTTCCACGTAGGGACAAGTTATCATGAGGTCTGTGAGGAGGAAGCTAGGCCTACTGTGATAGGCTGAAGGTGCAGTGATAACTGGTTATTTTTCTGTCTGTTATTATAACCACCTGTGAGGTTGTCACCACCTGTCATGTCACCTGTGACAGGACCACTGTAGGCCTGGTAGTATGGACCACTTACAGGTCACCTTGAGGGGACACACATAAGTGGTTGCCTTCAGTTTTTTACTTTCTAATTTCATCAGTTATATGATATAACAAAATTTAAATACTACATAATGTTAATTGACAATTATAGCAGTGTCTGTGATTAATTGAATATAATTCTCTCTCTCTCTCTTTCACAGAGGAAGGAGCGACTAAAGAACTCACTTGTGCTCGCTCCATGAAAGGCCGCTATGTCTTCATACAAATGGTGGGAGTTGAGGGTTCCATGTCCCTATGTGAGGTAGAAGTCTATTCTACACAAGGTGAGTCTTAGTGCTAGTATTATTATTGTTGTTGTTATTTGGGGGTGTCGTGGTCCTGGGACCTCCGTATAGTGGTCTGGTTCATGGTCTGGTACTGGTCTTTACTTTGAGGGACCCGTCACTGGGTCTCTCGGGACTGTCTTGGTCCTGGGACCTCTGTATAATGGTCAGGTTCTTGGCCTGACACAGGTCTTTACCATGAGGGACCAGACACTGGCTTCCTAGGGACTGTCATGGTCCTGGGACCTCTGCTAAGAAATTATTAGATTATATAGTCTGGAAAATCTTAGTAGTGAGGTGTAGTGTGTCAGCAAACTGCTGTTGCTGTCACCTCTGGCAGTCTGTCTCAGCCAGATGCAACAACATCTATAGACATTGGGTCAGTCCCTTAGCCTCCAAACTGAGGGACTAACCACCTCAAAACCACTCCTTCAAGGGTAATGGACTGATTCCATCATCTCTACATCTCCACTGCCTCTGTATTAGACCGAAGAAGCCTACTGTGCAGGCAAAATATTTTGCAATAATGATACACATGTCTTATTAGCTTGTCAGTATTAAATACAAATAATTTACATATTTTCTGCAATATACAGGTAATGCAGTTTACGTGTAATAAAATATTAAGCACAAAAGAAAGCCACTAGTATGAGGTGCATTTATATTATCTCAGCATCCTTGCTGGGAAAGCCAGTGACTGGTGCAGTTAAGAGTGTGGGCGTATCTCTCTGGCAGGAGTTAGGGGAGAGTTCACCTCACTTACTTGGAAGTTAAGGAGAAACCTGATTTGGCAGTTGAGGGAAGTGGACCTTGAGCAAGCTTGGGATTTTTTCATATGCAACGAGAAATGGAGTTTTTCCGGGGGACAGGAGCTGCAATGGTGTATAGTATAAGTAAGTCAGGATTAGAGGGAAAATATGATTTTTAAAGTGGTGGAGGGGTAAGCCAGTGGAATGCCTCAGTCAGATGACCAGAAGCTCCAGCTGTGGGTCATCAGCAATTTTTGAAATTGTTATATGTACACAGAGGTAATTTGCATGTGTAAGAAAAAACAATTTTATTATCATTGAGATCAGTAACAAGGTCAGAGAGGAGAACAATGATAGGAAAAATATAGAATAATTTCTACTAGTGAGTCACTTAAATACCATCAACTAATAAGCTCTAGTAATTTATAATTTGGGGTTTGGGATATTAGCTGTTTGGAGTGACATCTAAACTGTCATGTCTGGGAGCCTCTGCAAAGACGGTGATTATGTCTAATTGATGGCAAAAGTGTTGAATGATGGTGAAAGTGTTTCTTTTTTGGGTCACCCTGCATTGGTGGAAGACGACCATCATGTTAAAAATATATACAGTGGTACCCCGAGTTTTGGCCACCTCCCAACTCGAACAATTATGTAAGTGTATTATTGTAAGTGCTTTTGTAAGTGTATTTTTGGGGGTCTGAAACGGACTAATCTAATTTACATTATTCCTTATGGGAACAAATTTGTTCGGTAACGGCACTCGAACAGCCGTCTGGAACAAATTATTGACGAAATCTGGGGTATCACTGTATATACGTATACTATATATATACAGTGGTCCCCCGCCTAACGAGCACCCCGGAAATCGTACAATTATGTAAGCATAATACAGTGGTCCCTCGGTTTTCGCCGAAAATTCGTTCCAGAATGCTGCTCAAGTGCCATTACCGAACGAATTTACTTCCTTAAGAAATAATGTCACGTAGGTTAGTCTATTTCAGACCCCCAAAAATACACTTGCAACAGCACTTACGAAAATACACTTACATAAATGTTCGAGTTTGGAGATGCACGAAAACCGAGGGACCACTGTACAGTGGTACCTCGGTTAACGATATTTTTTCGTTCCAGAATGCTGTTCAAGTGCCATTACCAAACGAATTTATCCCCATTAGGAATAATGTAAAATAGACTAGTCCTTTTAGACCCCTAAAAATACACTTACAAAAGCATTTAAAAAAATAAACATAGTACATAAAAGGGCGAGTTTGGGGACCATCGTTAACCGAGGTACCACTGTATTGTAAGTGCTTGTGGAAGTGTATTTTTGGGGGTCTGAAATAGACTAACCTACGTGACATTATTTATTAATGAAGTAAATTCGTTCGGTATTGGCACTTGAGCAGGCTTCTGGAATGAATTTTGCTCGTTAGGTGGGGGACCACTGTATATATATATATATTTAATTATTTCTATCATCATTATTATCATTGTTATTTTCATCATTATTATTAATGTAGCTATGAACTGTGAATATTTAAAGGAGAAAAACAATTCAAAACTTACTCCACATTGCAGAATTCTCCAAGGAGCGTTGCACAGACAAGGCCCAGGTCACCTCCCTCAGTATCTTCAACCGCACCTGCTATGAGTTACAGGTAACTGCACATTACAGCAGTACAGCCAGGCAGGTGTCTGTAACACAGACTGGTGTATTCCATATGTACAATTAAGTATACTATTTATTTTATAGTTTGATGTTTATAAAGTTGTTTGCAAATTTTTAGGCCCGAGTGTATTTTGTGGTAAGGCGTATTACGTATCTTGTGTTGAGTGAATGATGCGTTATACGTATTATATTTTACAAGGACCCCGATGGAAATGAGTCAAGGACCACAATGGTAATAAGTCAAGGATTACAATAGAAATAAGTCAAGGATTACAATGGTAATAAGTCAAGGATTACAGTGGAAATAAGTCAAGGATTACAATGGTAATAAGTCAAGGATTACAATGGTAATAAGTCAAGGATTACAATGGTAATAAGTCAAGGATTACAATGGTAATAAGTCAAGGATTACAATGGTAATAAGTCAAGGATTACAATGGTAATAAGTCAAGGATTACAATGGTAATAAGTCAAGGATTACAATGGAAATAAGTCAAGGATTACAATGGTAATAAGTCAAGGATTACAATGGAAATAAGTCAAGGATTACAATGGTAATAAGTCAAGGATTATAAAGGAAATAAGTCACTTTGACTTACTTTTTTGTGTTATCTTGGTGGTAATCTACACTATATATATTATAGGACTCAGTCATGGTTATAACCTTAAAAGTTAAAACAGCTAAATAACTCACCTGTGTGAAAACCATTAACCTGTCAGACAGCTCTCACCTAATTGTGGTTGCAGGGGTCGAGACTCAACTCCTGGCCCCGCCTCTGCACTGTCCGCTACTGGGTCTCTGCTCTCCCTGCTCCGTGAGCTTTATCATACCTTGTCTTAAAACTATGTATGGTTCCCGCCTCCACTATATCGTTCGCTAAACTATTCCACTTCCTAACTACTCTATGGCTGAAGAATTGCTTCCTAACATCCCTCTGACTCATCTGAGTCTTCAGCTTCCAGTTGTGTCCCCTTGTTTCTGTGTTTCCTCTCTGGAACATCCTGTCACTATCTACCTTGTCGATTCCCCGCAGTATTTTGTATGTCGTTATCATGTCTCCTCTAACCCTTCTGTCCTCCAGTGTTGTTAGTCCTATTTCCCTCAACCTTTCTTCATAAGGCAGTCCCCTGAGTTGTGGAACTAGCCTTGTCGCAAACCTTTGCACTTTCTCTAATTTCTTGACGTGCTTGACCAGGTGTGGGTTCCAGACTGGTGCTGCATACTCTAGTATGGGCCTGACGTATATGGTATACAGTGTCTTGAACGATTCCTTGTTAAGGTAACGGAACGCTAATCTTAGGTTTGCCAGTCGCCCATATGCTGCCGCGGTTATCTGGTTGATGTGTGCTTCCGGAGACTGCTTGGTGTTATACTCACTCCAAGGCCTTTCTCCTTTGATGAGGTTTGTAGCCTTTGTCCACCTAGCCTGTACTCTGTCAGCGGTCTTCTTTGCCCTTCTCCGATCTTCATGACTTTGCATTTGGTGGGGTTAAATTCGAGAAGCCAGTTGCTAGACCAGATGTCAAGCTTGTCCAGGTCACTTTGAAGTCCTGCTTGGTCTTCATCCGATGTGATTCTCCTCATTAATTTCACATCATCTGCGAAAAGAGACACTTCTGAGTCTATCCCATCCGTCATGTCATTCATATATAGCAAGAATAGCACTGGTCCTAGGACTGACCCCTGCGGTACACCGCTCGTCACTGGCGCCCACTGTGATACCTCATCACGCACCATGACCCGTTGTTGCCTCCCTGTGAGGTATTCCCTGATCCATTCCAGTGCCCTTCCTGTTATACACGCTTGGTCTTCCATCTTCTTTACTAATCTCATGTGAGGAACTGTGTCAAAGGCCTTCCTGCAGTCCAAGAAAATGCAGTCAACCCACCCTTCTCTCTCTTGCCTTACCTCTGTTACTTTTATCATAGAACTCCAGGAGGTTTGTTACACAGGATTTGCCTTCCCTGAAACCGTGCTGTCTGGCGTTGATTAACCTGTTCTGCTCCAGATGCTCCACCATTCTTTTTCTGATGATTTTCTCCAAGACTTTGCACACTATACACGTAAGTGACACCGGTCTGTAGTTTAGTGCCTCTTTTCTATCTCCTTTTTTAAAGATGGGGACTACGTTGGCCTTTTTCCATATCTCAGGTAGCTGCCCAGTTTCAAGGGATGTGTTGAAAATTTTGGTAAGTGGCACACTCAGAACCTCAGCTCCTTCCAGAAGGACCCATGGTGAGATATTGTCCGGACCCATTGCCTTTGAGGTATCAAGGTCACTGAGTAACTGCTTCACCTCCCCCTCAGATGTGTGTATTCCCTCCAGCACTCGATACATCCCTTGTTGGTGATGCACCCCGTCCTGTCTACCCATCTGCCTCCCTTCATCCACTGTGAATACTTCCCTAAACCTCGAGTTGGAGCTCCTCACATACCTCTTGATCATTACTTGTGAGTTCCCCATCTTCCCTCCTCAGCCTTATCACCTGATCCTTTACTGTTGTCTTCCTTCTGATGTGGCTGTACATCAGTTTCGGGTCAGACTTGACTTTCGATGCTATGTCGTTTTCGTACTGTTTCTGGGCCTCCCTCCGTACCTGTGCATACTCGTTTCTAGCTCTTCGACTAATCTCCTTGTTTGCTTGGGTTCTTTGCCTTCTGTACCTTTTCCATTCTCTGGCACTCTGAATCTTTGCCTCCCTGCATCTTTGGGTAAACCAGGGGCTCTTTCTTGTCTTCCCATTTATTCTTTTTCCTTTGGGTATAAACCGTTCCTCTGCCTCCTTGCACTTTGTCGCTACGTATTCCATCATTTCATTTACTGACTGTCCTTCCATTTCCTTTCCCACAGAATCTCCTGCAGGAAATTCCTCATACCTGTGTAGTCCCCTCTTTTATAGTCTGGTATGTCTCTTTCAGCACCGTTTTCCCTCTTCACCTGTAGCTCTACTATGTACTCAAAGCTCAGCACCATATGGTCACTGGCTCCCAGGGGGCTCTCGTGTGTTATGTCCTCGATATCTGAGCTATTCAGGGTGAATACAAGGTCCAGCCTTGCTGGTTCGTCCTCTCCTCTATCTCTGGTCGTGTCCCTGACATGTTGGTGCATCAGGTTTTCCAGTACCACGTCCATCATCTTGGCTATCCAAGTTTCTGGACCCCCACGTGGTTCTTGGTTCTCCCAGTCGATCTCTTTGTGGTTGAAATCGCCCATGACCAGTAACTTCGCTCTGCTCATGTGCGCTTTTCTTGCCACCTCCGCCAAGGTGTCCACCATTGCTCTGTTGTTCTCGTCATATTCCTCTCCTGGCCTCCTGCAGTTTTGTGGTGGGTTGTACATCACTGCAATGACTATCTTGTGCTCCCCAGACTGGATGGTACCTACTATAAAGTCCCTTTCTCTACACACCTCCATTCCTGCCATTTCCTCAAATCTCCAATGATTCCTTACGAGCAGTGCGACCCCTCCTCCCCACCTGCTCCTTCTATCTTTCCTCAGGATCTGATATCCTATGGGGAAGATTGCGTCTGATATTGCCTCATTTAGTTTAGTTTCTGTGACTGCTATGATGTCTGGGGACATTTCTCCTATTCTTTCATTCCACTCTTCATACTTATTCGTGATTCCATCTGCATTTGTGTACAAACCTTCAGCCTCGTTTCCAATACTGTGGCCCTAGGGGGATCTTGGCTGGATGGGGGTGTTTGCAGGGTTCCCATGGAGGGTTGTTGCATGGGTGGGGGGGGTTGTATGGTTGGGGTGTGGTCTGATTGGGTGGGGTTTGTGATGGGGTGGGGTAGTGGTGATGATGGGTTTAGGGTTGCTGGGGTGGGGACAGGGGACATGATGTGTGTGTGCGATGTTAAACTATATGGTTGCCGTTGGGTTGCTGTGGTTTGAGGCCCTCCGTGAGTGCTTCCGGTGGGTGTGGTTGTCCTTCTGCTTGGGCCTGGTGCCCCTGTACCTCGCTGTCTCCATCTCTCTCTCCTCCCTTCGCTTTCTTATCCTCTCCTTTTGGGCCTCCCTTTCTTCCTGTGTTCTGTCCCGATCTAGGTATACATCGTGGTACTCCTGGCTCGCCCTCAGCCGTGCTTTCTCTTGTAGGATCATGGTACGGGCTGATTCTGCATTGAAGATTACTTTGAGGGGTCGATTTCTTCCCTTGTGTACCACCCGATTCTCCGAAAATTTGTCACCTGGGACGTGTCTCCCCTGTTGCTAGCATAATACCTATAATCCTTTCCTTCTCCTCCTGTTTCCTTCTGTCATGGGTGACCCCTTCGACTTCCTTAAGGCCGTAGATAAAGATGGACTTCTCCCTTTCCTCCTCCCACTGTGTCTCCCTTTGCCTCATCAGAGATGCATTAGCATCTTCCGGTTCTGTCATGGTTGTAGCCCTGTGTTCCTCTGTGTGTCTGGCCTACTCATTTGCCCAAGTCCACTGCTGTATATTGTTGGGGCCTCTGCGTTTAGTGCACCTGCGGCTTTGACTACCCTCTCATGTGTTATTACTGTGCCCTCATGCTTTGCTTCTGTGGAGCCCTTCTTGTCCCTGGTTGCTTTATCTATATCCCTCTCATGTGGTGTTAGTATCCTACTCATCTTGTATCGGACCCCATGTGTGTCTGACAGTGCCTGAGCATACAAGAGTTCTTTTTTCTCCGCATTCCCTATGACTGTGTCAGATGCCCCACGTGTGTTTGCCAGTGCCTGTGCATACAAGAGTTCTTTTTTCTCCTCAATCCCTTTGATAGGTGTTGGTATCCTGCTCCTCTTGTTTCGGGCCCCACTTGTGTCTGGCAGTGCCTGAGCGTTCAAGAGCTCTTCTCCTTTCTCTGCATTCCCTTTGGCTGTGTCTGATGCACACGCTCCAAGCACCAATTCTGAATAGGTACTTGCATCTCTACTCTGCATCAGGCTCTGCAGCTTCACTTCTAAGATCTGGATCTTGTCTTCTGCATTTTTGACTTGCATTTCCCATTTTCTGCTCTCCTCAGCGATCCTCCTCTCCATTCCCTCGCTGATCATCAATATCCTCCATCAATATCCTCCTCCTCTGTGACTGTACACGTGCTTCTTGACTTACAGTGGTTCCACTTACGATGGTTCCACTTACAATGGTTTCAACTTTACGATGGTGTGGCAGCAGTTACTTTGGAGATGAAACTTAAGATAATTACCCAACATGAAGGCAACAAGTCCTTAACTTGTATTCATTTATTGACTTTTCAATACTGGTATTTAGTTACAGTAATTATTTGTTTACTTATTCAGTGACAGTAGATATTTATTGACTTATTTATTTAGCATATACACATTCATATTCAACTTACGATATTTTCGACTATGGGTTCGTCGGAACCTTATTTACATATTTATTTTATCATATTTATAGTACAGTGGTACCCCGGTTTACGATATTTTTTCATTCCAGAATGCTGTTCAAGTGCCATTACCAAACGAATTTATCTCCTTAAGAAATGTTGTAAAATAGACTAGTCCTTTTAGACCCCCAAAATTACACTTACAAAAGCATTTAAAAAAATAAACTTACATAAAAGGGTGAGTTTGGGGACCATCGTAAACCGGGGTACCACTGTATTCAACTTATGATATTCTTGACTTACGATGGGTTCATATGGTCTTTATTTATCTGTCCCATCATATTCATATTCGACTTATGATGGGTTCATCAGAACGTAATCCCATCCATCGTAAGTAATGGACCGCCTGTGGTTAATGGTCCAGGTCGGACCGAAACATAGTCATACATTTACGTCTCCACAGTGCGGGTTATTTGTGTATTGTTCCAGTCACGGTATCGTGCCCTTTTTTTTAATTCCCTCATTGTACTTTGTTTCAACAGGTGACCGAGGGCGGGGACTTCGAGCGTGGTCGCCAGTACTGCCAGAAGCACGGCGGGGACCTGGTTCATGGTATTGGTCAGGCAACACAGTCCTTCCTCAGGTCTGAGCTGGAAAGACTCAAGGACACCATGAGGACAAACCTCTTCTGGATCGGGGCCCAGAGAGAACCACAGTACATCTCCCGTACCTGGAGATGGGTAGATGGTACGATGAGTTTGTTACTGTATGAGGTGGATGGTACACTGTGTTACTGTAGATGTGTGGATGGTACAGTGTTACTGTAGATGTGTGGATGGTACAGTGTTACTGTAGATGGTACACTGTGTTACTGCGAAACCATCCCTATCTACACCGTAGATAGGGATGGTTCGCTTGGTTTATTTCTGGTGCTCAAAGGAGGACGTGATAGATTCACTTTTAGTAATGCTGTCCACCTGTCTAGTGACGGGTGGATAGTGCACTAATAGTAGTACAAGTAGGATTGTTTTATTCATTACAAATAAAACAGCTCTACTTCCCACAGGAATTCTTTACGAATAGTATAACGACTCTGGTTTTACAGATGAAGTTGTGGAGCACCCCCGGTGGGGTCAGGAGCAGCCAAACAACTACAACGGCAAGCAGAACTGTGTGGTTCTGGATGGTGGACGAGAGTGGGCCTGGAACGATGTGGGTTGTGAACTCAACTACCTCCACTGGATATGCCAGTTCCGTGAGTAGTCCTCGTTCGTGATGCACTTTCCAGCAGTTTTTACTGATTACGAATTATTTTGGTACTGCTGTGGTGGTTATTAGCCTGGCCGATATTATTGTCTGCTTATTTTCTCTTCTTGTCATTCCTAAACTTGTTGTTTGTATACTCTTAGTGCCTATATATTTAAGTAATTACGAAATTTGTTATTGCCATTGTAGTCTGAAGTTTGGCTGAAGTTGACTCAAAATGCTCTGCATAACTATGGACTTTCTGCATGTATGACTGTCACCCATCTCTTTATTAACATTGTATTATGCTGAAATAAAATATTATTATTATTATTATTTTTATTATAGCAGGCAACCAACCACCCTTATGTAATAGATACACTTTAACCCTATTAACCAACCAACCAGCCTTAATGACCCTCGTGTAGTAGATGAACTTTAAATCCCATTAAGCAAGCAACTAGTCTTAAATAATGACCCTTGTGTAGTAGATAGACTTTAAATTAACCAACCATCAACAGTGTACCGATGTTCAACTACCTTGCAGAGCCAACATCATGTGGTTCGCCCGACAGCAATGAGAACACGACCGTGACCAGCACCGACAACACCGCCACCGGAGCCTCCGTCACCTACCACTGTCCGGAGGGTAACGTGGTCATGGGGAACCTCACTCGCACCTGTCTCTCCACCGGCTTCTGGAGTGGCGATGCGCCCAAGTGCAAGTGTACGTATGGTAGTGTATGTGTGTGTGTGTGTGTACATGCGTGCATATGTGCTATCTGGGTCACCCTCATGACTACACCTTAATACAAGATACAATTTCAGTAATCCTCGATACAATGGACCTGGATATAACGTATTCTGATGTAACTTACTCTGATAAAATGGACTGATATAATCTTGGTACAACATACTCTGATATAACATAGTCTGATATAACAAACTATGATATAATGGACTCTGATATATAACTCACTCTGATATATAACTTACTACTCTGATGATATAATATATTTTAATATAATGGACTTTGATATAACATACTCTGATATAACAGACTTTGATATACGTAACAGATTTTTTTAATTATGGGCAAAAATCCCCTGGTTAAATTGTAGTTTTTATCTCTCATATTTTTAGTGTTTATTGCCATATACAGTGGACCCCTGGATTACGTCATTTTTTCGTTCAAGAATGCTGTTAAAGTGCCATTACCGAATGAATTTATTCCCATAAGGAATAATGTAAATTAGATTAGTCCTTTAACCCTTTTATGGGTCGGTGCCGTACAAGTACGTTTTACGAGCAGGAGTTGGTGCCGTACTAGTACGCATAAATTCTAACGGCCTCAAATTAAGTGGGAAACGGCTGGTAGCCCTACATATGAAAGAATGGGTCTATGTGGTCAGTGTGTGCAGTATAAAAAAAATCCTGCACCACACACTGCATAATGAGAGAAAAAAACTGACCGTTTTTTCGTTTAAAACAGCGACTTTGCAGTTTATTTTCGTATGGTATTTATTGATGTATTCTCGTTTTCTTGGTCTTATTTGATAGAATGGAAGATATATTACAGAAATAGAGATGATTTTGATTGGTTTGACAATGACAAGTACGTACCTTGAAATTGAGCTCAAAGTAACGAAAATGTTCGATTTTTGACGATGTTCAAGAGTAAACAAATCACACCATGCGTCCAATATACATCAACTGGCGAGTCTAATATTCATGCACAAGTGCTCTGATATTCTTTATACCATTTATACAATGATGCAGTTGTATACATAACAGTAAATCTTCTATTTTTGTGAGAATAAAAATTCAAAATGAAAAGCAAAAAGTAATGAAGAGGGCCTGGAGACGTGACTAATGAACAGGGAAGATGTTATTTTAGTGCCAGGAATGTCTGCCTTGTTTATTCTGGACCCTATTTTGAAATTGGCATCATTTGAAATTTGTGTGAAATTGGCCAAATTGCCATTTTCTGACCACTATTTTGGGTAGTTGAAATTGGTAAATAGGCGGTTTCTTGTACTCAATCGATAGAAGAAATGGAGTTCTA
>WNWK01016803.1:0-43997 GCA_009830355.1 Cherax destructor
CTAGTGTTTACATTATTAGGCATTTAATATGTTTTGTGTAATGTTGATGTTTAACCTCTTGTTTTGAGGAAAGGGTTTTTGGTAAATGTTTTGTACATAACCTGTTTATAAATAAAATATAAAAAAAAAAAAAAAAAACTTACGTGTATAGTGTGTAAAGTCCTGGAGAAAATCATCGGGAAAAAGAATGGTGGAGCACCTTGAGCTGAATAGGATAATAAACACCAGACAGCACGGTTTCGGGAACGCAAATCCTATGTAACAAACCTCCTAGAGTTCTATGATAAAGTAACAGAGGTAAGGCAAGAGAGAAAAGGGTGGGTTGATTGCATTTTCCTGGACTGCAGGAAAGCCTTCAACACAGTTCCTCACATGAGATTAGTAAAGAAGTTGGAAGAACAAGCAAGTATAACAGGAAGGGCACTGGAATGGATCAGGGAATACCTCACAGGGAGGTAACAACGGGTCCTGGTGCATGATGAGGTATTACAGTGGGCGCCTGTGACAAACAGTGTAAATGACATGACGGACGGGATAGACTCAGAAGTGTCTCTGTTCTCAGATGATGTGAAATTAATGAGGAGAATCACATCGGAAGAGGACCAAGCAGGACTTCAAAAAGACCTGGACAAGCTTGACATCTGGTCTGGCAACTGGCTTCTCGAATTCAATTCCACCAAATGAAAAGTCATGAAGCTCGAGAAGGGCAAAGAAGACCGCTGATAGAGTACAGGCTAGGCGGACAAAGGCTACAAACCTCGGCAAAGGAAAAGACCTTGGGGTGAGTATAATGCCAAGCACGTCTCCGGAGGCACACATCAACCAGATAACTGCGGCAGCATATGGCGACTGGCAAACCTAAGATTAAGCGTCCGTTACCTTAACAAGGAATCGTTCAAGACACTGTACACCGTGTACGTCAGTCCCATACTAGAATATGCAGCACCAGTCTGGAACCCACACCTGGTCAAGCACGTAAAGAAAGTAGAGAAAGTGCAAAGGTTTGCGACAAGGTTAGTTCCACAACTCAGGGGTCTGTCCTATGAAGAAAGGTTGAGAGAAATAGGACTAACAACACTGGAGGAAAGAAGGATCAGAGGAGACATGATAACGACATACAAAATACTGCGGGGAATCGACATGGTAGATAGTGACAGGATGTTCCAGAGAGGAACACAGAAACAAGGGGACACAACTGGAAGCTGAAGACTCAGATGAGTCAAAGGGATGTTAGGAAGCATTTCTTCAGCCACAGAGTAGTCAGGAAGTGGAATAGTCTAGAGAAAGATATAGTGGAGGCAGGAACCATACATAGTTTTAAGACAAGGTATGATAAAGCTCATGGAGCAGGGAGAGCAGAGACCCAGTAGCGGACAGCGAAGAGGCGGGGCCAGGAGCTGAGTCTCGACCCCTGCAACCATAATTAGGTGAGTACACACACACACACACACCGTGGCAATGCTTTATTTACAGGGAGCAAAGTCAGGGTATTTTTCCAGAATGGTCTGTAATATACCACTGTGGATAAAATACTTTGACATATCTTGAACATTTCTGAGTGAGTTGTCTATGAATTCATTAATTTTATCGCACTCCAGTACATAATGACGCAGGGTGTGACAATAATCCAACTGGCAATAAACTAGCCACTTCGGTGGCAAAATCTAATCTTATGAATCGTTTCGTTTCATATTTGTTAACATTTCTATTGTATCATGTATGTTAAGTTTTTAAATAAAATATAAAAAAGTTAACAATAATTTAATAGTAATTAAACACAATGAAATATATTTTTTCATTAGGTTCAGAATGATTTTGCGAAATTATTGAATCCCAGAATGCATCAGCTGATGCATTTGAACGGTTGCACCACCAACAACAATTGACTCCACCACTTGTCATTGTGTTGGACTTCTGCGCCAGCCTTCGTCAGGTGTGGACGTCTCTCTCTCGCCTGAGTATCAGTGACAAATTTCCCCCGTTCTCTCTGGGACGCTTGTCCTCATCTATTTTGCCCGCTGGGCACTCTACAGGAGGGGCACCTGTTTATCGCTTACTTTTAGCCAGCTCCATTTGTTTCTGCTCTGCGGATAATTATTTAACGGTCTTTGGTGGGAAGCCGGTTACTGTACTCAGGTGGGTGTGTGGGGGGTCCCGCTTTGCTGGGGCTTGGCAAGGGGGTCCACCGGACCTAATCGGAAACTTTCAAGTTTCTATCTATTTACAAAGGAACTTTTGTTCCTTTTCTTTCATCGCCCAGTCTTAGGCTGTCAGTGGCCATGATAAACCCAACGAAGAAGAACTTGTCATTGTTTCTTCAGATACAGATGCACAACGATACACAACGAAATGAAGAATCTAGCAATTAGTAAGTAAACTTAATAACATCTTTATTTACTACAAATAAATAATGGTATACAGGCCTAGCTGACATCAGTGACATACTACTATATAGAAAGCCCCTTGTTATGCAAAGCATTTCTGGCAAATTAGGTCAGTTTTGTCCCAGGATGCGACCCACACCAGTCCACTAACACCCAGGTACCCATTTTATTCTGATGGGTTAAGGCTCTGATGTTGTGGTTAAGAACTATTATACCAAAAGTTACTCAGATCAGCTCATCGTCAGTGATAAGGAAATGTGTAGAAATTTTAACACTTATTTCCTCTGTTTTTTTTTTATATTTTATTTAAAAATACACAATAACCAAAACAAACATATAAACGGCCCTTTCCAACAAATAAGGCCATAACCAAAAAAAAAAACCCTACATCTGTAACACGATACATCACAATAACATAGAAAGGATCATACATGATTATGTAATAAGAACATAAGAATGGAGGAACACTGCAGAAAGCCTACTGGCCCATACAAGGCAGGTCCATATCAAAACCACCACTACCTAAGAATTTATTCCCGTACTCACGACACCAATCAAACCCAGCCCCTCCCACTCATATATTTGTCCAATCTCTTTTTAAAGCCACCCAAGGTCCTAGCCTCTATCACAGTACTCGGAAGATTGTTCCACGCATCTACAACTCTGTTCGAAAACCAGTACTTGCCTATGTCCTTTCTAAATCTAAATTTATCCAATTTAAATCCGTTATTTCTGGTTCTTACTTGGTTCAATATCCTCAGTATTTTATTAATATCTCCTTTGTTTATGCCCATCATCCACTTGTACACCTCGATGATATCTCCTCTCGTTCTACGTCTCTCCAGAGAGTGGAGATTCAACGCTCTAAGTCTATCTTCATACGGGAGATTTCTTATACTGTAAATCATTTTAGTCATTCTTCTTTGTATGTTCTCCAATGAATCTATATCCATCCTGTAGTAAGACCAAAACTGAGCTGCATAATCCAAATGAGGTCTCACTAGTGATGTATAGAGCTGTAAAATAACTTTTGGACTTCTGTTGCTTACACTTCTTAAAATAAATCCTAGTAATCTGTTAGCCTTATTGCGCACACTTAGGCACTGTTGTCTTGGCTTTAGATTCCTGCTTACCATGACTCCCAAGTCTTTTTTACATTCTGTATGATCAAGCTCTACCTCGCCTAGTTTATAAATTCGAGGGATATTTTCATTACCAAGGACTAGTACCTTACACTTGTCCACATTGAACTTCATCTGCCACTTTTCAGACCAAGACATTAATTTGTCCAAATCCTCCTGGAGTTCACTGGTATCCTTCTCAGAATGAATCATACGGCCTATTTTTGTATCATCAGCAAATTTACTCATGTCACTTGCAATTCCTTCATCAAGGTCATTTATGTAAATTATGAACAACAATGGGCCTAAAACTGATCCTTGTGGAACACCACTAGTGACTAATCCCCATTCAGATTTGACCCCATTAATGGAAACACACTGCTTTCTATTGGTAAGCCATGCCTCTATCCATGCTAGAACTTTACCTCCTATACCATGAGCTGCCACCTTTCTTAAGAGTCTCTTGTGAGGTACTCTATCGAAGGCCTTACTGAAATCCAAGTTAACTATATCATATTCTTTATCACTGTCTACTGCCTCAAATATTTTACTGAAAAACGTCGGTAAATTTGTTAGGCAGGAACGACCTCTCGTGAACCCATGCTGAGATTCATTAATCAAATTATGTTCAAGGTGACTTCTAATAATATCAGCTATAATTGATTCTAATAATTTGCCTACTATAGATGTGAACAAACACTCAAAATTTATACATATGATCACATAAGTAATACAATGGGCATTAAACCCCTGATTCTATCTTAGAAATCCATGGTCTTCATAACCATTAAAGACAGCATACAACTCCAAACCATAACTTTGCGCTATTGTCACATAATAACTTGTCCACAAAACCCTCAGATTATTCAAATTCTTTATTTCATGTAATACAAGGTGGGGGGTACTTATAGTTATACATTAAAGTTGATATTACAAGATGGCCAATAATATGCCTAGGTATGCCTAGGCTTTTCAGGCAGTCTTATGATAGGTCTTACTCAATAGCTATACAATGAAAATACAGATTGTAAGGTTAGGTTTACAAAATTTAGGTACTGGAATTTAAACATTGAGAATTTAACAATTAGTATAAGAAGTTAGCAATTAGTTTATATATTAATGATAAAGGTGATATATTGGCATAATATAGTTTCTATATTGGAGTGTCTTAGGCAAACTTATGACTAGCTTAAATATTATGAAGCAATAGTTGTATTAGAATTTTGGTTAGAACTGTGCAAATTAAGGGGAATCGCAGATATCAATAAGTGTATTTTGCTGTGGTTAGTAATGTGCAAATTAAGGAGAATCACAGATATCAATAAGTGTATTTTGCTGTGGATATGTGCAAGATAAAAAGTAGTTTTCGTATGGTTAACTACCGGTTGGGTGCGTAAGTGAGATAAGATGTTTTTTAACGGTGCTTTTGAAAATGGAGGTTGTGTCTGCAGTTCTAGAGTTTTCAGGCAGGGAGTTCCAGATTTTAGGCCCTTTTATGCGCATTGAATTTTTGTATAGATTTAGTTGGACACGGGGAATGTCAGAGATGTTTACGTCTGGTATTATGTCTATGGGTCCTGTCACAACTGTCAAGAAAGTGTTTTAGCTCAGGGTTAAAGTTGGAATTAATGGTTCTATAAATGTAGATAGCAGAGTAGTAAGTATGGATGTTCTGGACAGTGAGTAGGTTTAGGTCTTTGAAGAGTGGTGGGGTGTGCTGCCTAGCGTTGGATTGTGTGATAATTCTTACTGCTGCTTTTTGTTGGGTTATTATTGGCTTTAGGTGGGTAATTGCTGTTGATCCCCATGCACAAATGGCATATGTGAGGTAGGGATAGATGAGTGAGTAGTATAGTGTGAGTAGGGCTGATTGTGGTACATAATACCGTATCTTAGAGAGGATCCCCACAGTTTTGGACACTTTCTTTGTGTTGGATATGGGTGCTGAATTTCAGGCTGCTGTCAAGGTGAAGGCCCAGGAACTTGCCCTCGTTATGTCTAGCAATAGGTGTAGAGTTGATCTTAATGTTTAATTGTGGATCATCTGTTCTGTTGCCAAACATAATATAGAAGGTCTTATCAGTGTTGAGTGTAAGTTTATTGGCTGTCATCCATGTTTATATTTTTATTAATTCATCGTTAACAATGGTATTAAGCGTGGCAAGGTTTGTGTGGGAGATGACATAAGTTGTCTGCAAAGAGTATTGGTTTCAGGTGTTGTGATACATTGGGAAGATCATTGATGTATAAGAGGAAGAGCAGGGGACCAAGGACACTTCCCTGCGGTACGCCGGTGTCTAGTGGTAGTGTCGTGGAGGATGTATCTTTAATAGTGACATACTGGTACCTATTAGTGAGGTAGGATTTGAGGTATGCTAGTGCATGACCTCTTATTCCATAGTGGTCAAGTTTGTGGAGTAGGATGCCGTGGTTTACTGTGTCAAAAGCTTTCCTTAAGTCAATAAAAAGTCCTAGTGGATATTCCTTATTTTCAAGTGCTGTGTAAAGCAGGTCTATCATTTTTACTATTGCATCGTTAGTGCTTTTTTTCCTGAAGCCAAATTGGCAGGGGTTGAGTATGCTTTGTCGTTATAAAAGAGTATAATCTCTTGTCCACAAGTTTCTCGAATATTTTGGATAGCAATGGTAGATTTGATATAGGCCTATAGTTATTTACGTCTGTAGGGTCACCACCTTTGTGTATTGGTGTAACCCTTGCTGTTTTGAGTAGTGTTGGGAAGGTGCTAGTTTCTAATGATTTGTTAAAAAGTAAAGAAATAGGATATGAAAGGACATGAGCAGCTCGTTTGTATATTAAGGGTGGAACTTGAGACAGATGTCCTGATTTATTTTTAAGTGACTTGATTATCATGGAGACTTCAGTGGGTTCTGTAGGTGCAAGATATAAGGAGGATGGGAAATTCCCATCTAGGTAATCACTTGCTCGGGCATTGGTATCTGGAATTTTACTGGCAAGATTTGATCCTATAGTTGAGAAGAAGTCATTTATCTTGTTTACTGTATCAATAGGCTGTAGTGGTGTTTCGTTTGGTTTAGTTAGGACAATATCCCTATTTTTTTTCAGTTTGTGGGTGCCCATAATCTGTGAGTGTTTTCCAGGTCCTTTTTATATCTCTTGTTTCAGTGAATCTGCTGGAGTAGTACAATTGTTTGGCTTTTTTTATTAGTTTGGTGATAACTGATGAATGGTGTTTAACAAACTCCTTATGTATGAATCCCCGTCTATATTGCTTCTCATATTGATGTTTCTTGTTAATGGATTTTAGTAAGTTATTAGTTAGCCATGGGCAGCCTAACCGTTTATTCGTAATCTGTTTCATTTTTATAGGACAATGTTTGTTGTATAGTCTATGTAATTTATTAAGAAAGGTCTGTCCACTCATCGATACCCTTGGCATTTGGGAATTCTATAGCCCAGTCAACTGTGTCTAGCTCTGTTGTGAAGTTATTTATTGAAGCTTGGTCATGGAGTGGGAATGAAACTTTGGTGTATTCTAGGGGCGGTTTACTAATGTTTAAGAGGAAGGTGGGGTAGTGGTCTGTGGTGCTGTCTGTTATTATCCCCAATTTAAGGGGGGCTAGGATATTGGTCCATATATGGTCGATTATGGTTGCACTTGTATCAGTAAGCCTAGTTGGTTTGGTTATTGTTGGTATGAGAAGTGTGTTGTTCATATTGTTGATGAAATCGGTTACTGGCTGGTCATCTGGTAGGCCAAGGAGGTTGATGTTGAAGACTCCAGCTAAGATAAGGTGGTGTTTGTTCAATTGGTTTTTTGTTATTTGCGTTTTTAGTTGATCGCTAAAATTTGGGATGTTTGTATGAGGCATCCGGTAAATGGCCCCGATGGTTATGGGAGTCTTAAGGTTTTGTGCAGTAAATTTAGCAAAAATATATTCTCCATATTCATCATTATAGCAAGTGGTGTCACAGCAGGATATTTCATTAGAGTAATAGATTGCAATACCTCCACCCGCTTGATGTGGTCTGCAGTTGTGTATTGCTGTGTATCCTGGCAGCGAGTAGATATCTATTGTATCCTGCTTAAGCCAGGTTTCAGTGAGGACAATACATGTGACGGTTGTTTTTAGGGAACCAAGGAGGGCAAGGAGGTCATCATAGTGTTTGCTTAAGGATCGGACATTGTAGTTAAGAACTGTTATACTTTTAGTAGTGTTTAGGACAGTGTGGGCTTGTGATGCTGTGTAGTAGAGGCAGTTATTTTCCAGTAAATTTTGAATGGGTGTTCGATTAAATAGGTTTAGATCAGGGTCGACGTGATCATTCATCATTTAGGTTAAATAGTGATTTTGTTATATCATGTATAGTGTGGCGAGTTATAGTACTGATATCTGTTGTAAGGGCATGTTTTGGTAAGTATATAACTAATGCACATTGGTCAAATAGAGTATAGTAACAAATAAACATAGTGGTCTTGGTATTGAGTAAGTATTAAGCTAGTATGAAATAAATAATTAGATATAAACTAATAAGATACAATTATCAAAAACAATGTAGCACCAATGAGTTTGGTATTGGTTATGTATTAAGCTAGAATGAAATATAGTACAGTAAAATTAAAAAAATTTAGATATAAACTAATAAAATTAAATTACTAATAACAATGTAGCACCAATGAGTTTGGTATTGGTTATGTATTAAGCTAGAATGAAATAAAGTATAGTAAAAACTTACAAATTTAGTTAAACTATTAAGTTTAAGTTACAAAATTGGGTAGCACCAATGAGTTTGGTGTTGGTTATTTAATAAGCTAGAAGGTAATTAGATATAAACTAAGAAGATAAAATTACTTATAACAATGTAGCACCAATGAGTTTAGTAATGGTTATGTATTAGGCTAGAATGAAATAAAGTACAGTAAAAAATACAAATATAGATAAACTACTAAGTTTAAATTACAAAATTGTGTAGTACCAATGAGTTTGGTGTTGGTTATTCAATAAGCTAGAATGTAATTAGGTGAACTAGATATTACCTATGATATTAATAGATAATAAGATAGTTGTAGCACAAGACTGTTACCAAATCATCCCTCTTGCCCTGTTCCCACAACCCAGCCCACCACGTCGCAAACCCCATCTTACTACTCTCACCATCCAATAATCTGGCATTCAACTTCCAATAACCCTTATACCACCTTGCCACCCCATCCCAGTTAATGCCCACAAGGACACCACGGTGATCCGAAAAACCCACGTCAATCGTCTGGACCCTTCCCACGACTACCTTCCCTGACACAACTCCTATCTAATCTTGCCGCATACCCTCTGCGAACGAAAGTACGTATGCTCAACCATAACCCCTCCTCCAACCACATCTCTCAACCCCGCACTACCCAACAAATCCCTTAAAGCCCCCAACTCACAACCCCCCAAGGCTCCACATCACATTTCCTATTCACACAATTAAAATCACCCCCCACTATTGCTACACC
Organism: Cherax destructor; assembly: GCA_009830355.1. Classification (NCBI taxonomy): domain Eukaryota; kingdom Metazoa; phylum Arthropoda; class Malacostraca; order Decapoda; family Parastacidae; genus Cherax; species Cherax destructor. The sequence goes on from WNWK01016803.1 coordinate 8,983, forward strand.
TGGCATTCCCCCCAAAGCATATATCATAAAATCATTCAGAAAATAAAGTTTCACCCTCCTAGAGTTGTCCACTGGCATGTATACCCCTACAAAACAAACCCTCACTCCACCCCATTCACCCTCCACCCTAACCACCCAGCCCCCACCACACTCCTCCCACGCCAATAAAGTAAAAGGGCTTGACATCTGTATTACCACAGCAACCCCTCCCTTTAAGCGCTCCGAAGACCCCGCATACACATGATACTCTTTCAGCCGTAACTCACGTCCATACCTATAGTTATGCTCCTGAATAAAACCCACTTGCACTCCAAACCATCTCAAAGCCCCCTCAACCCACGTTCTCTTTACCTCAACCCTCAACCCATTCACATTTATAGTTAAACACTGGAAAATAAATGAGCGGGTTTACCCTTCAATCTCTGTGTAGGCTGCATCACAATCTTGCCCTTACCACCACCCTTATCCACACCTTTACCACCCTTAGGACCCTCCTTAATACCCTCCCCTCCCATGTCTTTACCTGCCACCTCCACCAAAGGTTTCTTACATGTCCTCTGTGCCGGCGTCAAGATGTCATCACTATCCGAAATCATACCTGACCTCTTCCTTGATCCACTCACCACATCCATTACCTCACTACTATCACTGATGTACCTCCACACTCATTTTCTCACTCACTAAAGCCGTCTCCATTGGCCTTGCACCCACCAAACCAACCTCAACACTGGCTTCCTCTGCCAGAACATCACCATTCACACCACTCAATACCGGCAATGGGTCATCTACTAACCCCTGCAACACCACCTCCAGAGGCATATCCATGCATCCCTCCACCACAGCTTCCACACCACCATCCGTGCCATTTCCTTCCTCTTGTGATGTCCGTGGTAACGCATGACACGACTCTTCCACACCCTCGACTGTCACTCCAACTCCTGGTTTGTTGCTGTACTCGACGCTCCTTATCCTTCTCGCTGTGGTCCTCCTTCAAACCAGGCCCCAACAGGCCCTCAGCAGAACTTTGGAACCTTCTCATACAATCTGCCGCCATATGATCATAGCCCCCGCATATCTGGCACGTACGTCTCTGCCTCATGTACAACACGTACACTTGGGTACAAAACTCAGCCATGATGACATAGGAGGGAATGGATCTCCTCATTGACATATTCAAGAAGAATAAACCCTCAGGGAGACCCGCCAGGGGCCCCTCGCTCCATTTTCCCACCGTAGCCATATGGACGACCCTATACTTGCTGAAGACATGGCTCATGTCCACTTGGTCCACCTCAAACGGGACATTCTTGACTCTGACCCAAGTATAAGTGTGGGACACATCCTTCAAACGCACCTGCAGAGTCGTGCTGATGGTGTACATCTTGTCCTGGTGTAGATCCACCAAGTGCTCGTATGCTCCAGTTGTCTGTAGCTTCACAAAGATCCTATTCATCCCATTCAGTGCTACTCCATATAGATCTGCAGTATCTATGTTGTAGATGTCCCTCAGAATCGTTGGAATCACAGTAGCCACCACTGCAGGTTGAATTATGCCAGTAACCATGTCAATACAGACAGTGTTGGTACGTCGTCTGCCTGCCACCGCCATATTACTGCAAATGGAGTTGCCCGAAGTTGCCACCAGGGGACAGAGCTCAAGGCAGCACACCCGTTCGCACCCATCATAACAAGGGTGCATCTGTAGCACATGCAAAAATATATCTAACAAACACACAAAACTAAAGCAGGTCTTAAACCCTGTACCTTATTCCTTCACTTATAAGGTAATCATCCCTCCCCCTACATTGACATACCTGTCAGAACATCATATAAACAAACGGTATATATTCATATAGTTAATACGCAATATGGCGTAACCGATAATGTACCCATTACAACATGAATATGTATAAAATCTGGTGTACTGAACAACGTTGTATCATATATCATACTAAAAAAATATCTAACCTAACACACAATACTGATAATCTTCTCCACTCCACATTCAGTAACTTTAACTTTTAACTGTGTTTACTCCGTACAATTATAGATGTAATAATATCCAACACAGGTTTCATACAACTATACATAACAGTACTCGCAATAAAAATAACTCTTATAGTAAATTTGATTTCATTGCAATTCACATAGATATGTAGTTTTTTTTATTTTATTTAAAAACTTAACATACATGATACAATAGAAATGTTATACAAATATGAAAAGAAACTGTTCATAAGACATGCTACTTTGTATAATGATGACAAACACAATAAACTTAGTAATGAACTTAAGTATAGTTAACATATCATCCCAAAGGAATCAATTGCATGATCACCGACAAAGGAACAAGCCTTCCTAATATATTACAATACACAATGCTGCTTTACAAAATAAAAAAACTTAGACCCTAATGCCTAGCTTTACAAAAGGCTCTGAAGTCTCTGCACATCAGTGACTCGCCAGTGTCATTCTATATACCTCCCTACCCTGATTATTCCACAAAAACATACTCATGCTTTGTAATTCTTCCTTCTCAAAATGATATTCTGATAACTGTGCGTCTAATTCCCCTACCCATGTTATAAGACAAGGAGTACCCTTTCATACCGAAAAGTATACATAACATATTTTTTTTTTTATTAACACATCGGCCGATTCCCACCAAGGCAGGGTGGCCCGAAAAAGAAAAACTTTCATCATCATTCACTCCATCACTGTCTTGCCAGAAGGGTGCTTTACACTACAGTTATAAAACTGCAACATTAACACCCCTCCTTCAGAGTGCCGGCACTGTACTTCCCATCTCCAGAACTCAAGTCCGGCCTGCCGGTTTCCCTGAATCCCTTCATAAATGTTACTTTGCTCACACTCCAACAGCACGTCAAGTATTAAAAACCATATGCCTCCATTCACTCCTATCAAATACGCTCACACATGCTTGCTGGAAGTCCAAGCCCTCGCACACAAAACTTCCTTTACCCCTCCCTCCAACCTTTCCTAGGCCGACCCCTACCCGCCTTCCCTCCACTACAGATTTATACACTCTCGAAGTCACTCTCTCGTTCCATTCTCTCTACATGTCCAAACCACCTCAACAACCCCTCCTCAGCTCTCTGGACAATCGTTTGGTAATCCCGCACCTCCTCCTAATTTCCAAACTCCGAATTCTCTGCATTATATTCACACACACATTGACCTCAGACATGACATCTCCACTGCCTCCAGCCTTCTCGTTGCAACATTCATCACCCATGCTTCACACCCATATAAGAGCGTTGGTATAACTATACTCTCATACATTCCCTCTTTACTTCCATGGACAAGGTTCTTTGTCTCCACAGACTCAGTGCTCCACTCACCCTTTTCCCCTCATCAATTCTATGATTCACCTCATCCTTCATAGACCCATCTGCCGACATGTCCACTCCCAAATATCTGAATACATTCACCTCCTCCATACTCTCTCCCTCCAATCTGATACCCAATCTTTCGTCACCTATTCTTTTTGTTATCCTCATCACCTTACTCTTTCCTATATTCACTTTCAATTTTCTTCTTTTACACACCCTACCAAATTCATCCACCAACCTCTGCAACTTCTCTTCAGAATCTCCCAAAAGCACAGTGTCATCAGCAAAAAGCAACTGTGACAACTCCCACTTTGTATTTGCTTTATCTTTTAGCCCAACACCTCTTGCCAAGACCCTCGCATTCACTTCTCTTACAACCCCATCTATAAATATATTGAACAACCACGGTGACATCACACATCCTTGTCTAAGGCCCACTTTTACTGGGAAATAGTCCCTTCCCTCCTACACACACTAACCTGAGCCTCACTATCCTCATAAAAACTCTTCACTGCTTTCAGTAACCTTCCTCCTATTCCATACACCTGCAACATCTGCCACATTGCCCCCTATCTACCCTATCATACGCCTTTTCCAAATCCATAAATGCCACAAAAACATCTTTACCCTTATCCAAATACTGTTCACCTATATGTTTCACTGTAAACACTTGGTCTACACACCCCTACCTTTCCTAAAGCCCCTTCTTCATCTGCTATCCTGCTTTCTGTTTTACTCTTAATTCTTTCAATAATAACTCTACCATACACTTTACCAGGTACACTCAACAGACTTATTCCCTATAATTTTTGCACTCTCTTTTGTCCCCTTTGCCTTTATACAAAGGAACAATACATGCTCTCTGCCAATCCTAGGTACCTTACCCTCTTCCATACATTTATTAAATAATAGCACCAACCACTCCAAAATTATATCCCCACCTGCTTTTAACATTTCTATCTTTATCCCATCAATCCCAGCTGCTTTACCCCTTTCATTCTACCCACTGCCTCACGAACTTCCCTACACCCACAACTGGCTCTTCCACACTCCTACAAGATGTTATTCCTCCTTGCCCTACAAGCGAAATCACAGCTTCCCTGTCTTCATCAACATTTAACAAATCCTCAAAATATTCTCTCCATCTTCCCGATACCTCTAACTCTCCATTTAATAACTCTCCTCTCCTATTTTTAACTGTCAAATCCATTTGTTCTCTAGGCTTCCTCAACTTATTAATCTCATTCCAAAACTTTTCTTATTTTCAACAAAATTTGCTGATAACATCTCACCCACTCTCTCATCTGCTCTCTTTTACATTGCTTCACCACTCTTTTAACCTCTCTTTTTCTCTCCATATACTCTTCCCTCCTTGCATCACTTCTTTGTAAAAACCTCTCATATGCTAACTTTTCTCCCTTACTACTCTTTTACATCATCATTCCCCAATCGCTCCTCTTCCCTCCGCACCCACTCGCCTGTAACCACAAACTTCTGCTGAACACTCTAACACTACATTTTTAAATCTACCCCATACATTTTCGACCCCATTGCCTACACTCTCACTAGCCCATCTATCCTCCAATAGTTGTTTATATCTTACCTAACTGCCTCCTCTTTTAGTTTATAAACCTTCACCTCTCTTACTTACTGATTCTATTTTCCTTGTATCCCATCTACCTTTACTCCCACTGTAGCTATAACTAAAAAGTGATCTGATATATCTGTGGCCCCTCTATAAACATGTACATCCTGAAGTCTACTCAACAGTCTTTTATCTACCAATACATAGTCCAACAAACTACTGTCATTACGCCCTACATCATATCTTGTATACTTATTTATCCTCTTTTTCTTAAAATATGTATTACCTATAACTAAACCCCTTTCTATACAAAGTTCAATCAAAGGGCTCCCATTATCATTTACACCTGGCACCCCAAACTTACCTACTACACCCTCTCTGCATGTTTCTCCCACTTTAGCATTTAGGTCCCCTACACAATTACTCTCTCATTTGGTTCAAAAGTTCCTATACATTAAGCTTAACATCTCCCAAAATCTCTCTCTCTCTCTACACTCCTCTCTTCTCCAGGTGCATACACGCTTATTATGACCCACTTTTCGCATCCGACCCTTATTTTAATCCACATAATCCTTGAATTTACACATTCATATTCCCTCTTTTCCTTCCATAACTGATCCTTCAACATTATTGCTACCCCTTCCTTAGCTCTAACTCTCTCAGATACTCCTGACTTAATCCCATTTATTTCTCCCCACTGAAACTCGCCTACCCCCTTCAGCTTTGTTTCGCTTAGGGCCAGGACATCCAACTTCTTTTCATTCATAACATCGGCAATCATCTCTTTCTTATCATCCGCACTACATCCACGCACATTCAGACAACCCAGTTTTATTGCGTATTTGTGGTAGCCTGCAGTAGAAGTGGGCTTAATGATATGCATGATGTATGGTATGGTAAGTGTCTGTAGTGCAGTGGGAGCACTAAAGGCAAACAATGAGGAGCAGATTAGGTTGAGGTGTGACCTGTTGTATGTTATGCACTGTAATGAGTATTGCATATTATGTTGCATACACGGATACCAAATAGAAGTAAGTTTATTCAGGTATACACAAATACATTTACATACATTATCATACATAGCAGCATATGTGTAGAGAACCTAGGATAACCCAAAAAAGTCAGTGACTTATTTCCATTGGGATGAGGTGATGTAATAGGGTTACACATTGTAATTTAAACTGTGCATTATATAAGCATATGTACAAAAGTATACTATTTCTTATACGGGTTATTTATTGAGTACAGATTTGTATAGTTGTATGAAACCTGTGTCGGATATTCTTACTTCATATAACTGTAAGGAGTAAAAACAGTTGAAAGTTAAAGTTAGTGAATGAGGAGTGGAGAAGACTATTTGTATTGTATGTTGTATATATATATGTATATATATATATATATACAAACATTTTTTTTTTTATATTTTATTTAAAATTTTCAATACAAAGTATTACATCAATGAAAAATTGGCGCACCACCAGGTGCCATAAATCTCAACACTCTAGAACATGATACTTAATTAATCCCTTGAACCCTGTATGACTAACAACCTTATACATGACATACAGAAATGAATATTACTTATATATAAAGCCAAAATACACTTAAAACAAAACCAATACCCTTCGTAACAAGGTTGTATCTGTGTCACGTGCAAAATATATCTAACACACAGAACTAAAGCAGGTCCTAAACCCTGTACCTTATTCCTTTGCTTATAAGGTAACCCTCCCTCCCTCCCCCTATATTTACATACTTGTCAGGACATCCTCTAAACAAACAATATATATTCATATAGTTAATACGCAACATGGCGTAACTAATAATGTACCCATTACAACATAAACATGAATAAAAACTGGGTGTTCTACACAAGGTTGTATCACATATACTAACAATATATCTGACCCAACATACAATACAAATAGTCTTCTCCACTCCTCATTCACTAACTTTAACTTTCAACTGTTTTTACTCCTTACAGTTATATGAAGTAAGAATATCCGACACACAGGTTTTATACAACTATACAAATCTGTACTCGATAAATAACCCGTATAAGAAATAGTATACTTTTGTACATATGCTTATATAATGCACAGTTTAAATTACAATGTGTAACCCTATTACATCACCTCATCCCAATGGAAATAAGTCACTCTGACTTTTTTGGGTTATCCTAGGTTCTTTACACATATGCTGCTATGTATGATAATGTATGTAAATGTATTTGTGTATACCTGAATAAACTTACTTCTATTTGGTATCCGTGTATGCAACATAATATGCAATACTCATTACAGTGCATAACATACAACAGGTCACACCTCAACCTAATCTGCTCCTCATTGTTTGCCTTTAGTGCTCCCACTGCACTACAGACACTTACCATACCATACATCATGCATATCATTAAGCCCACTTCTACTGCAGGCTACCACAAACACGCAATTCCATTAAGGACTATACCAAACGCTCCACTTGACCTTACACGCCAGTGATCCTATCCCCACTATGAGGATAAACCACTACGCTAGGCCACACTTCACACCTTCACAATCCAAAGGCCAGGCAAAACCACGCCTATCCCCTGACACAAGGTCAACCCTCGTCTGTCACAAGTCAACACAACTATGCCGTTCTTCATTACCTACTAACCTACCCTATCCTAGATAGTCTGAAAATGTCCATCCCACCATCAACAAATGTCCTCCATCCCCATCTCCCCTCCGCCCCTACTCACCCCTACCACTAACGTCCCCCCCCCTTCGTTAGCCTACAACCATAACATTCAGCCTACACGATCCCTGCCTTATGAGCTCACTCTACCCCACCCACTCATTTCTCCCCCACCTCCTGCCCTGGCAGTAAGTCCAATAAACTCATCTCCCTATACGCTCTACTGAATAAAACCTCAAAACTCCTACCATACACCCTCATATTCCTATTCCTAGTACGTATCATGCACGCCGCTATTGCCCTGATTCGTTCCCTGACCCCCACCTCCCTCATCCTCCACGACATGCATACAAAATCAACCATTAAGTGCATTATAGTCTTCCGTTCACACCTCCCCTTACCACTTAAATCTAGGCTCATTGCCCTAAGAACAGGAATCCCTCCCCCCCCCCATCTTTCTTAACACCCCGCTCATCCATTCCCTCACCGGCCCTAAATTTTCACAAAAATATATTGCGTGGAATCCAATTTCCTGATACCCACATCTCCCGCAACTTCCATCCCTGATAATTCCCATTTTAACCCTTTGGGGGTCGGTGCCGTACTAGTACGTTTCACGAGCAGGGGTTGGTGCCGTACTAGTACGCCCAAATTCTAGCGGCCTCAATTTAAGCAGAAAACGTCTGGTAGGCATACATATGAAAGAATGGGTCTGTGTGGTCAATGTGCGCAGTATAAAAAAAATCCTGCAGTACACACTGCATAATAAGAGAAAAAAAACTCTGACCGGTTTTTTCTATTAAACAGCGACTTTGCAATCGATTTTCGTATGGTATTTATTGATGTATTCTCGTTTTCTTGGTCTCATTTGATAGAATGGAAGATATATTACAGAAATAGAGATGATTTTGATTGGTATGACAATGACAAGTACCTTGAAATTGAGCTCAAAGTAGCGAAAATTTTCGATTTTTGACGATGTTAAAGAGTAAACAAATCACACCATGCCTCCAATGCACATCAACTGGCGAGTCTTATATTCATGCACAAGTGCTCTGATATTATTTATACCATTTTTACAATGATGCAGTTGTATACATAACGGTAAATCTTCTATTTTTTGTGAGAATAAAAATTCAAAATGAAAAGCAAAAGTAATGGAACAGGGGCCTGGAGACGTGAATAATGAACAGAGAACATGTTATTTTAGTGCCAGGAATGTCTGCCTTGTTTACTCTGGACCCTATTTTGAAATTGGCATCGTTTGAAATTTGTGTGAAATTGGAAAATTGCCATTTTCTGACCACTATTTTGGGTAGATGAAATTGGTAAATGGGGGTTTCTTGTACTCAATCGATAGACGAAATGGAGTTCTAGCGAAATAGCTATAATTTTAGGAGACTGAAATATTGGAATTTGTCGAAAAAAGGGCTCAGTGGGCAAAATCGCCGCTGCGTAAGTGTCATGGCTACCGATAACTTCGCGAAAGCATAATTCCGTTAGTTTTCGATCAAATTTCATAATTTTGGTGGCGTTATGATCGGAAAAAGATTCTCTATCATTTCATAAGAAAAAATTATTTTTCCAAAACATTTTCGACCCCAGGAACACTTTCCTGAGAAGGCCTGTCGACCCCCAAAGGGTTAAATAACACTGCCCTCGAAGCAACCACACCATGCAAGAATCTATACATTAATTCCCTATCTCTTGAATATAACTTCAATCTTTTAAATCCAGCCCATATAGTGCCCCAATCATACATAGGATACTCACCAACACCCTCCACTACAGTCATACCCCATCCTATTGTCTCAAGAGTGCCAGCTGATAAATGACACGGTCGTTTCAACACCATCATTTGCCGTAAGATCCAAACCCCATCCTAACTCCTTGCCCTTCCACCATTTACCAATATCCTCTGCTAACTTCCCCACCCTTCCCTCCTCCAGTCCCCCCCTGCTTCTCACACACCTAACATACATACAAAGCTGACGCCTATCCAATGCTATGAGCCCCAGTCCACCCCTATCTCCACTATTCCTAACAATATCCCTACGTAACCACGGCCTACCAAACTCCCATATGTAACGCAAAGCCCTCACCTCTAGTTTGCGTATATCAGCTTGCAATAAGGGAAATATCACCCCCACATGCCATACCTTGCTATACACTAAAGTGTTGACCACTATAACCCTCTGATGTAATGATAGGTCACCGGGTCTCCAACCCTCCAACCTACGCAACGCCTGTTGTACTATGATGTCAGAATTTACTCTACGTGTATCTCCCATATTTAAATACGTAATCCTGCATATCCTTATATCCATCACTGTTCTCAACCCGTGCTGTTCCTCCATGCCCCCACCTCCTCCCTCTCTCCCAAGTCATTCCACACACATCAACACACCACACAAATTACTCAAACTACTGAAACCCCCCTCCCTCTCCTGAGACCAGTCTCTTCTCAGCTACCTCTTCCTCCCTTTACCCTCTCCCCAACCCTAAAAGCCCTTCCACTGTCAAACTTCTATAACTCTGGAAAAAAACCTATCCCATCTTTCACCATACAAAACCCTGTTCCTACATTTTGTTCTGTATACATTAGCTGCAATAGCCTTCAAACAAACTCCATGTTCCTCCCTCAAATTCCAAGCTACAGTTATGTAATCTACGGCAACATACATTATAGCCCTCCCAACATCCAAACACAGCACCCTCAAGGTGTTGATTCCACCCCCTCATCATCCGAATTACCCCTCCCAACCATAACCTTAAATTCTCCAAACATGCACAGAAGTATACTGCATGGTAAGCAGTATCCTCCCCCCCACACCTATTGCAACTGGGTGTTACTGCCAATCCCATTCTGTATAACACAGCTTTAGATGCAACTATCCCATGTAAAAACCTATAAACTCATTCACCCTAGACCTCAACCTCAAACTTCTCAACCCATCCCATATTCCTTTACATGGAGAGAATTACAGGGGTCAACGCCCCCACGGCCCAATCTGTGACCAGAGCCTGATCAACCAGGCTGTTACTGCTGGCCGCACGCAGTCCAACGTACGAACCACAGCCTGGCTGGTCAGGTACCGACTTTAGGTGCCTGTCCAGTGCCTGCTTGAAGACAGCCAGGGGTTTGTTGGTAATCCCCCTTATATATGCTGGGAGGCAGTTGAACAATCTTGGGCCCCTGACACTTATTGTGTTGTCCCTCAACGTGCTAGTGGTACCCCTGCTTTTCATTGGGGGGGATGTTACATCGCCTGCTGAGTCTTTTGCTTTTGTTGGGAGTGATTTTCGTGTGCAAGTTTGGTACTAATCCCTAGAGAATTTTCCACGTGTATATAACAATGTATCTCCCGCCTGCGTTCTAGGGAGTACAGGTTTAGAAACTTAAGCGTTCTCAGTAATTGAGGTGGTTTATGGCAGTTATGCGTGCCGTGAAGGTTCTCTGCACATTTTCAAGGTCAGCAATTTCACCTGCCTTGAAAGGTGCAGTTAGTGTGCAGCAATATTCCAGCCTAGATAGAACAAGCGATTTGTAAAGTGTCAACATGGGCTTTGCATCCCTGGTTTTGAAGGTTCTCATTATCCATCCTGTCATTTTTCTAGCAGATGCGATTCTACGGTGTTATGGTCCTTGAAGGTGAGATCCTCTGACATGATCACTCCCAGGTCTTTGACATTAGTTTTTCACTCTATTGTGTGGTTGGAATTAGTTTTGTACTCCGATGAGATTTTAATTTCCTCATGTTTTCCGTATCTGAGTAATTGAAATTTCTCATCATTGAACTTCATATTGTTTTCTGCAGCCCATTTAAAGATTTGGTTTATGTCTGCTTGGAGTCTTGCAGTGTCTTCAACGGTGGACACTGTCATACAGATTCGGGTGTCATCTGCAAAGGAAGACACAGCACTGTGGCTTATATCCCTGTCTATATCCGATATGAGGATGAGGAACAGGATGGGAGAGAGTACTGTGCCTTGTGGAACAGCTTTTCACATTAGCTGCCTCAGACTTTACTCTGTTGACTACTACTGTGTTCTACTTGTTAGGAAATTATAGATCCATCTACCAACTTTTCATGTTATTCCTTTATCACCCATTTTGTGTGCTATTACACCATGGTCACACTTGTCAAAGGCTTTTGCAAAGTCTGTGTATATAACATCTGCATTCTGTTTGTCTTCTAGAGCGTCTAGAACCTGGTCGTAGTGGTCCAGTAGTTGGGATAGACAGGAGCGACCTGCTCTAAACCCGTGCTGCCCTGGGTTGTGTAATTGATGGGTATCTGGATGAGTGGGGATCTTGCTTCTTAGAACCCTTTCAAAGATTTGTATGATATGGGACGTTAGCGCTATTGGTCTGTAGTTCTTTGCTATTGCTTTACTGCCCCCTTTGTGGAGTGGGGCTATGTCTGTTGTTTTTAGTAACTGCGGGACGACCCCCAGTGTCCATGCTCCCTCTCCATAGGATGTTAAAAGCACGTGATAGGGGCTTCTTGTAGCTCTTGATGAACACAGAGTTCCATGAGTCTGGGCCTGGAGCGGAGTGCATGGGCATGTCATTTATTGCCTTTTCGAAGTCATTTGGCGTCAGGGTGATGTCAAATAGGCATGTGTCAGTCAAGTTCTGTGGCACCTTATAAAAAATTCATTTAGGTATTCGATTTTCAGTCTGGTTAGCGGCTCGCTAAAAACTGAGTCATACTGGGACTTAAGTAACTCGCTCATTTCCTTGCTGTCATCTGTGTAGGACCCATCCCGTTTAAGTAGGGGCCCAATACTGGTTGGTGTTCTCAACTTTGACTTTGCATAAGAAAAGAAATACTTTGGGTTTCTTTCAATTTCGTTTATGGCTTTTAGTTCTTCCCACGTTTCTTGATTCCTGTAAGATTCCTTTAGTTTTAATTCCATGTTTGCAATTTCTCTTGACTAGTGTCTCCCTTCGTATTTCAGATATATTGGCCTCTTGTAGCTGCTCCGTTATTCTTTGCCTTCGCCTGTATAGGAAGCGTCTCTCTCTTTCTAGTTTGCATCTTTTCCTCCTTTTTCTTAAGGGAATTTGCCTTGAGCAAACCTCAAGTGCCACATAGTTAATATGTTCTAGACATAGGTTAGGATCCGTGATGCTTAGGCTATCTTCCCATTGTATATCATTTAGGACTTGGTTTACTTGGTCCCATCTTATGTTTTTGTTATTGTAGTTAAATTTGGAGAAGGCTCCCTCGCAGCTTATCACATTTTGTTGATCTTGGGCTCCCTGCATGCATGTCTGGACCTCTATTATGTTGTGATCTGAGTATATTGTTTTTGATATGATGACATTTCGTATCAGATCATCATTGTTGGTGAAGATGAGGTCCAGCGTATTCTCTAATCTTGTAGGCTCTACTATTTGCTGGTTTAAGGTGAATTTGGTGCAGAGATTGACAAGTTCATGTGTTTGAGTTTTCATCTGAGCTGCTTCCTGGTGTTATCTCTGCTACCACATTGTTTGCAATGCTCCTCCATTTTAGGTGCCTTAGGTTGAAATCCCCCAGGAGCAAGATGTTGGGGGCAGGAGCTGGAAAATTTTCCAGACAGTGGTCAATTTTCAGAAGCTGTTCCTGTAATTGTTGGGACGTTGCATCCGGAGGCTTGTATACAACCACGATGACCAGGTTTTGATTCTCGATCTTTATTGCTAATACTTCAACTACATCATTTGAGGCATTTAGTAGTTCTGAACATATAAGTGACTGTGATATACAGGCCAACCCTCCCCTTTTTGCCTGTTCACTCTGTCACATCTGTATAGGTTGTAGCCAGGGATCCATATTTCATTGTCCAATTGATTCCTTATGTGGGTCTTTGTGAAAGCCGCAAACATAGCATTTGACTCTGTAAGGAGTCCACGGATGTAAGGTATTTTGTTTGTTGCTGGCTTTAGACCCTGAATATTTGCAAAGATGAATGTTGTTGGATTGGTGGTATGGGGGGTTGTCTTTTTTTTCCTGGCACTAATATCTGTTGTATTGGAATGGAGGCCATTGACTGTAATTCCACTGCAGAAGTGATTGCAGTTGGTGTACAATTTGTCATTTCCTGCCAGCTTTTTTTCCTTCTTGGCACTAAAAAACCTCTTTCTCTCTCTCCAGTGTGGTTGTGGCTACCCAGGTTTTCCCATGGTCTGGATGTTCTGTGTGTCCTCGTACCCTTTAGGTGGTATGCCTGGCAATATAAGTTTTAGCACTGTCTTTCCTGAATTGACGAGTGGCACATTTCAGGGTGGAAAAACTTGCAGGACGGGAGGTTGCATTTTATTGTTTTCATATGGGCACGGCATTTTATGGGGTGATCATAATTGCATGTCCCATCTGATTTCCTAGATTTTCCATGCCTGCAGATACCAAGAGCATGATATTCACATAGGCCTGGTTTCCGTTTGCCCTTGTTTTTTGTGACTGTGTTCCCTATTGTATTCCCTATTGGTGCTTGTGTTCCTGTCTCGTTTCTATCTTCAACTCTAGTGCTGACAATGGAGCCTTCATTAGTTTTTGGTAATTTATCTTCAGTATTTTGCAGGGCATCCCCCTATGGTTACCAGAGGTATTTAGAGGGTTTATTGAGGGATAGTTATGGTGGGGAAGGCATGCAGAGTGTTGAGGGAGTAAGAAGGGCTCTTAAAGACATTCAGTATGAGAGGTTTCACGCTTTAAGGGTACGAAGTGGGATGGAGGAGGTTTTAACCCTTAAACTGTCCACACGTAGATATACGTTCACTCGCGAAAGTGACCGAATTTTTTGAAAAATAAAAATTTTTTCTAAAATGAAGAGCACATTTTTATAAATAGGATAGGCTAAAAAAACATTTTAGGGCCAGTACTTACGAGATATAAGCCCGTGAAGTTGGTGCTAAATGATGTGGTGTCGGCAAAATGGAGCACTGCCGCTTGCAGAAACAAGAAACATTTATCGTTTTTTTCCATTTTTTGTTTTCATCCTATGATAATGTTTTGATGCAGATCTATTCATTTCATTGCCAATTCTTGTTTAGACACAAATATTTGTTACTGAATTAGTAATCATACTGTCACAAACACACATGTTCACACTAATAAATAAATTTGTACACCTGGTTCAATCACTTACTATTGTTTACATATATATAAAAGGTATTTACAGGTCCTATTTATGTTTCTAGAAGTCCACCACTGTATGATACTCGAAGAAGCATGGATTCATCAGTGCCACTCACATTGCTGACACATGAATCGTGTGTCTTTTCGCACTTGAGGGTCGCTGTGTACTGTAAGCACACACAACACACTTTTTCTGAGAGTACTTCTTGGAGTAGATGGTAATGGTATCAGGCAGTGACAGTTAGGATAATTCGGTTGGGCACTTCCCTCTGGTTGTGGAGTTGAGGTCGCTGTTGTGGAGTTACAGGTCGCTGTTGTGGAGTTACAGGTCGCTGTTGTGGAGTTACAGGTCGCTGTTGTGGAGTTACAGGTCGCTGTTGTGGAGTTACAGGTCGCTGTTGTGGAGTTACAGGTCGCTGTTGTGGAGTTACAGGTCGCTGTTGTGGAGTTACAGGTCGCTGTTGTGGAGTTACAGGTCGCTGTTGTGGAGTTACAGGTCGCTGTTGTGGAGTTACAGGTCGCTGTTGTGGAGTTACAGGTCGCTGTTGTGGAGTTACAGGTCGCTGTTGTGGAGTTACAGGTCGCTGTTGTGGAGTTACAGGTCGCTGTTGTGGAGTTACAGGTCGCTGTTGTGGAGTTACAGGTCGCTGTTGTGGAGTTACAGGTCGCTGTTGTGGAGTTACAGGTCGCTGTTGTGGAGTTACAGGTCGCTGTTGTGGAGTTACAGGTCGCTGTTGTGGAGTTACAGGTCGCTGTTGTGGAGTTACAGGTCGCTGTTGTGGAGTTACAGGTCGCTGTTGTGGAGTTACAGGTCGCTGTTGTGGAGTTACAGGTCGCTGTTGTGGAGTTACAGGTCGCTGTTGTGGGTTACAGGTCGCTGTTGTGGAGTTACAGGTCGCTGTTGTGGAGTTACAGGTCGCTGTTGTGGAGTTACAGGTCGCTGTTGTGGAGTTACAGGTCGCTGTTGTGGAGTTACAGGTCGCTGTTGTGGAGTTACAGGTCGCTGTTGTGGAGTTACAGGTCGCTGTTGTGGAGTTACAGGTCGCTGTTGTGGAGTTACAGGTCGCTGTTGTGGAGTTACAGGTCGCTGTTGTGGAGTTACAGGTCGCTGTTGTGGAGTTACAGGTCGCTGTTGTGGAGTTACAGGTGCTGTGTGGAGTTACAGGTCGCTGTTGTGGAGTTACAGGTCGCTGTTGTGGAGTTACAGGTCGCTGTTGTGGAGTTACAGGTCGCTGTTGTGGAGTTACAGGTCGCTGTTGTGGAGTTACAGGTCGCTGTTGTGGAGTTACAGGTCGCTGTTGTGGAGTTACAGGTCGCTGTTGTGGAGTTACAGGTCGCTGTTGTGGAGTTACGGTCGCTGTTGTGGAGTTACAGGTCGCTGTTGTGGAGTTACAGGTCGCTGTTTGGAGTTACAGGTCGCTGTTGTGGAGTTACAGGTCGCTGTTGTGGAGTTACAGGTCGCTGTTGTGGAGTTACAGGTCGCTGTTGTGGAGTTACAGGTCGCTGTTGTGGAGTTACAGGTCGCTGTTGTGGAGTTACAGGTCGCTGTTGTGGAGTTACAGGTCGCTGTTGTGGAGTTACAGGTCGCTGTTGTGGAGTTACAGGTCGCTGTTGTGGAGTTACAGGTCGCTGTTGTGGAGTTACAGGTCGCTGTTGTGGAGTTACAGGTCGCTGTTGTGGAGTTACAGGTCGCTGTTGTGGAGTTACAGGTCGCTGTTGTGGAGTTACAGGTCGCTGTTGTGGAGTTACAGGTCGCTGTTGTGGAGTTACAGGTCGCTGTTGGCTGAGGTTACAGGTCGCTGTTGTGGAGTTACAGGTCGCTGTTGTGGAGTTACAGGTCGCTGTTGTGGAGTTACAGGTCGCTGTTGTGGAGTTACAGGTCGCTGTTGTGGAGTTACAGGTCGCTGTTGTGGAGTTACAGGTCGCTGTTGTGGAGTTACAGGTCGCTGTTGTGGAGTTACAGGTCGCTGTTGTGGAGTTACAGGTCGCTGTTGTGGAGTTACAGGTCGCTGTTGTGGAGTTACAGGTCGCTGTTGTGGGGTTACAGGTCGCTGTTGTGGGGTTACAGGTCGCTGTTGTGGGGTTACAGGTCGCTGTTGTGGGGTTACAGGTCGCTGTTGTGGGGTTACAGGTCGCTGTTGTGGGGTTACAGGTCGCTGTTGTGGGGTTACAGGTCGCTGTTGTGGGGTTACAGGTCGCTGTTGTGGGGTTACAGGTCGCTGTTGTGGGGTTACAGGTCGCTGTTGTGGGGTTACAGGTCGCTGTTGTGGGGTTACAGGTCGCTGTTGTGGGGTTACAGGTCGCTGTTGTGGGGTTACAGGTCGCTGTGGAGTGGCAGGTATAGGTGTGGTACCATACTTTCTCCCTATCTGCTTGATGACATTTAGGGTGAATTCTGCATATCGTTGTCGCTTCCCAGTCTTTATTTCATACATGTTGAAGGCATTGAGCATTGCAATGTCCACAAGGTGGAAAAACACTTTTATATACCACTTGCGACTCCTACGCACACAGTCAACAAAGCCTATCATGATGTCACACTTGTCGACTAGTCGCATATTGTTTGTATAGTCGATGACAACAGCTGGCTTTTCAATAGGTTGATTGTTGAGCGTGCTCATTCTGTCTGTTTGTACCATCTCGTTTCTGTGGATGGTTGACAGCAATGTCACGTCCCTTTTGTCATGCCATGACAGTGCCATGATGTCATTGGCATGAAACGCCTGCACTACACTTCCTCCAGTGAACTTTGGCATGTGTTTTTCTATTTCTTCTCACTGTTCCACATATATCAGCATTGTTCACACGTAGGAAATCAGCAAGCATAGGGCTTGTGTACCAGTTGTCTGAAGAATGTATGGCCCTTGCCAAGGTATGGCTGCATCATCTTGCGAACAACATCACCAGAAATGCCCAACATGCGCCTGGTATCATCAAGTGTATTTTTACCTGTGTAGATAATGACATCCAACACAAGACCAGTCTCAGTCACACAAACAGTTTTATACCAAAGCGATTACGTTTGCTTGGTATATATTGTTTGAATGACAGTCGTCCCTTGAACAGAATCAAGGACTCATCAACAACAATGTTCTTGAATGGATAAAAGTAGGCACTGAATTTTTGCTTGAGATACATAAACAATTCTCGGATTTTGTAGAGGTCATTTCGGTTTGGTGTATTCCTATCTGAGAAGTGCAACATTCTCAGCAACAGAAGGAATCTGTTGCAGGGAAGGAGGTCTCGGAAGACTGGAGTGCTAATGAAGTGGTCTGTGGACCAGTAGTTTGCTATATTGTTCTTATGTGTGTGGCATAAGCATGACAGTGCCAAGGAATAAATACATTTCAGCCACAGTTGTATCTTTCCACCTGCGCAGCCGTGACGATTCTGAAAAATCTGCATGGTCCATTGTATACTGGTAGTACAGGTTGGTCTGAGTAACAATCAGGTTCATTATTGGCTCATCAAAGTATAGTTGAAAATAGTCTAACTCTGTAGACTCATTTGTGATGGGACAGTGTGGCATGATGCCACTTCCACTGCCATCAAAATTGAAAGGATGTGGCATGAATGGTGTATGTTCAGTCCACTTCCATTCACGATCAGATGGCGCAGGGTGGACCTGTGGCATGGGACGTGGGGGAGCAGGAGGGACGGGAGTGGGGCCAGCACATGATTGAGAGGGTGCCTCGTGGTCCTTTGTCTGTCCACACACCGCGCCACGAGGTCCAGGCACCATGCCACCCACCACCTCTTCCTCCATCCCAGCATACTCTCCTTCATTATCACTTTCACTATCAGTGGCTGGGGTTTTGGATCGTGAACTGCCACGACCCTTGCCTCTGACTGCATATGGAACACTGCCTGAACGTAGGTAATGACGCTCATAAGTACGTTTCACTGGGGAATAATGATAATCAGTCACTCGACGAATCGTCTATGGGCATAAAATAGATTTCATCATCGTCACTTATATCACCTTCACTATCGTCACTATCATAACACATGGAAAATGCTAATTTCCTCTTGCGGAGCTGCCTTTGGGTAGTAACACTAGAAACCCCAGAGGTGCTGGGCTGAGGGTCTGTGGCCACACTGGCCACACCAGATGTGCTGGGCTGAGGGTCATCTGGGTTGTCATCAATAGTTTCACTAATTCCTTGATTATTAGTGGCTATATCACTGTCAAATCCACTAAGCTCGCGTTCTCTATCACTTTCCGAGAATAGTAGTGTTAATACGATGAGGCGTGAGTGAATCACGGGGGTGTGCCATGATGTTGACCCAAGATGGAGCTGAAACTAACCGGGGCTACCATGCGGTACCCTGGTGTCCCCGATTTTTTTCATACTGCGCACACTGAGGGTGCAGACCCATTCTCTCATGTCTAGGCGACTCAGGCCTATTGGACTAAATTTGAACGAATGTAAAAAAACGTAGATATACGTTCGGTCACTGCGAGTGAACGTATATCTACGTGTGGACAGTTTAAGGGTTAATAAGAGAACAAACCATGGAAAACAAATTTGTTAGTGTTTTAATATTTTTTTCAGATGTGGGGGAGAATGTTGCAGAAACAGTGGTGGACAAGATTTTGTTTGAAACAAAACAGGTAAAATATTGTGCCTTTTTGGTTTTTAATAACATCAGTTAGTAAAAAGAACTGGATTAAAGAGCTGGTGCCCAACCAGCAAATTCAAACTTGTGTAGTGGGAATGCTGCAATATTACTAAATAGTAACTATTAAGTAGTTCTTGGATATCAAAGCTAAATATAGTAAATCATACTCAAAAGTTTACAGATCATACCTTTTTAACTTAGAGATAATAGGGGTGCCAGACATTTACACTTGGAGTGACTGTGATTTTTATCTTTTACTCTTTTATAATTTTACAATATGCATTCTTTTTTTCCAGATTGATAAATATCTACTCTCCTCCAACAAAACAAGGATTATGGAGAAGCACATCAAAATCTTTTGTGCCAAATTGAACAATTAAAGGTTTGTTCAATTAATCCTTTCAGGGTCGAGACGCCCAATCCTTAACACTTTAAGGGTTTTTGACGTATTAGTACGTCTTACGCACCAGGGTTATTGATGTACTAGTACTCAAATTCTAGCACCCTCAAATCAAGCAGGAAAAGGCTGGTAGGCCTAGATGTGAGAGAATGGGTCAGTGTGTGCAATAGGAAAAAATCGGGGACCCATTGGAGCATTGTGGGAACACCATTTTAGTATGCCTTGTTCACCATGACTAGCACTAAGAAACTCCTCACTCCTTGGCTAATTGGGACTCGTTTGTTCCCAAGTGACAGTTCAAACACAGATGGAAGTGTCAGTGAAGATGAATTTCATGGCTTTGAGGAGTTTGTGACCGAAAGCAATACCCAGGAAACCAGAAGGAAGGAAGAGACTTGTATTGGACATGTGGCGTGATTTGTTTACTCTTGAACATCGGCAAAAATTGAACATTTTCACCAATCAAAATTCTCTATTTCTGTAATATATCTTCCATTCTATTAAATGAGACCAAGAAAATGAGAATACAACCATAAATACCATACGAAAATAGACTGCAAAGTCGCTGTTTTAAACCAAAAACTCTTCCACTCTATCATCTGCTCTCTCCACCTTTCTTTTACTCTCCTACCTACCTACATTCATTCCTTCCTGCCTATCTTCCTTCTACCTACCTACCTTTCATATCGTCTTTCCTTTCTTCCTTCTGGTTTCTATATACAGTGGACCCCTGGTTATTGGCCATAATTCATTCCAGAATACTGTTTGAGTGCCGTTACCAAACGGATTTATTCCCATAAGGAATAATGTAAATTAAATTAAGTCATTTCAGACCCCCCCCAAAAATACACTTGCATAATTGTTCGAGTTGGGAACTGTACGAAAAATAAAGGTCCACTGTATAGTACATATTATTTCGTCAGGTATATAATGATCAGCTTTGTGAGGATCGTCACCAAAAACAAGAAGAAATAAAAACTCTTAAAGAAGAATTGGAAGGATTGCCCCCGAATTTGACAACATCTGGTATGTTTATCCAGTGTTCATGTGTACCTTAATTATTGATGCTGAAATTCACTTTGATGTGTTCTGTGTATGCCTGTCAACATTTTGTAGTAAATTATTTTTTTTTTTTTTTTTTTATTAACACATCGGCCGATTCCCACCAAGGCAGGGTGGCCCGAAAAAGAAACTTTCATCATCATTCACTCCATCACTGTCTTGCCAGAGGGGTGCTTTACACTACAGTTATAAAACTGCAACATTAACACCCCTCCTTCAGAGTGCCGGCACTGTACTTCCCATCTCCAGAACTCAAGTCCGGCCTGCCGGTTTCCCTGAATCCCTTCATAAATGTTACTTTGCTCACACTCCAACAGCACGTCAAGTATTAAAAACCATATGCCTCCATTCACTCCTATCAAATACGCTCACACATGCTTGCTGGAAGTCCAAGCCCCTCGCACACAAAACTTCCTTTACCCCCTCCCTCCAACCTTTCCTAGGCCGACCCCTACCCCGCCTTCCCTGCACTACAGATTTATACACTCTCGAAGTCACTCTCTCGTTCCATTCTCTCTACATGTCCAAACCACCTCAACCCCTCCTCAGCTCTCTGGACAATCGTTTTGGTAATCCCGCACCTCCTCCTAATTTCCAAACTCCGAATTCTCTGCATTATATTCACACCACACATTGACCTCAGACATGACATCTCCACTGCCTCCAGCCTTCTCCTCGTTGGAACATTCATCACCCATGCTTCACACCCGTATAAGAGCGTTGGTATAACTATACTCTCATACATTCCCCTCTTTACTTCCATGGACAAGGTTCTTTGTCTCCACAGACTCTGAAGTGCTCCACTCACCCTTTTCCCCTCATCAATTCTATGATTCACCTCATCCTTCATAGACCCATCCGCCGACATGTCCACTCCCAAATATCTGAATACATTCACCTCCTCCATACTCTCTCCCTCCAATCTGATATCCAATCTTTCGTCACCTATTCTTTTTGTTATCCTCATCACCTTACTCTTTCCTATATTCACTTTCAATTTTCTTCTTTTACACACCCTACCAAATTCATCCACCAACCTCTGCAACTTCTCTTCAGAATCTCCCAAAAGCACAGTGTCATCAGCAAAAAGCAACTGTGACAACTCCCACTTTGTATTTGCTTCTTTATCTTTTAGCCCAACACCTCTTGCCAAGACCCTCTCATTCACTTCTCTTACAACCCCATCTATAAATATATTGAACAACCACGGTGACATCACACATCCTTGTCTAAGGCCCACTTTTACTGGGAAATAGTCCCTTCCCTCCTACACACTCTAACCTGAGCCTCACTATCCTCATAAAAACTCTTCACTGCTTTCAGTAACCTTCCTCCTATTCCATACACCTGCAACATCTGCCACATTGCCTCCCTATCTACCCTATCATACGCCTTTTCCAAATCCATAAATGCCACAAAAACATCTTTACCTTTATCCAAATACTGTTCACCTATGTTTCACTGTAAACACTTGGTCTACACACCCCCTACCTTTCCTAAACCCCCCTTGTTCATCTGCTATCCTGCTTTCTGTTATACTCTTAATTCTTTCAATAATAACTCTACCATACACTTTACCAGGTACACTCAACAGACTTATTCCCCTATAATTTTTGCACTCTTTTGTCCCCTTTGCCTTTATACAAAGGAACAATACACGCTCTCTGCCAATCCCTAGGTACCTTACCCTCTTCCATACATTTATTAAATAATAGCACCAACCACTTCAAAATTATATCCCCACCTGCTTTTAACATTTCTATCTTTATCCCATCAATCCCAGCTGCCTTACCCCCTTTCATTCTACCCACTGCCTCACGAACTTCCCCTACACCCACAACTGGCTCTTCCACACTCCTACAAGATGTTATTCCTCCTTGCCCTACACACGAAATCACAGCTTCCCTGTCTTCATCAACATTTAACAAATCCTCAAAATATTCTCTCCATCTTCCCGATACCTCTAACTCTCCATTTAATAACTCTCCTCTCCTATTTTTAACTGTCAAATCCATTTGTTCTCTAGGCTTCTTCAACTTATTAATCTCATTCCAAAACTTTTTCTTATTTTCAACAAAATTTGCTGATAACATCTCACCCACTCTCTCATCTGCTCTCTTTTTACATTGCTTCACCACTCTTTTAACCTCTTTTTCTCTCCATATACTCTTCCCTCCTTGCATCACTTCTACTTTGTAAAAACCTCTCATATGCTAACTTTTTCTCCCTTACTACTCTCTTTACATAATCATTCCACCAATCGCTCCTCTTCCCTCCCGCACCCACTCGCCTGTAACCACAAACTTCTGCTGAACACTCTAACACTACATTTTTAAATCTACCCCATACATCTTCGACCCCATTGCCTACACTCTCACTAGCCCATCTATCCTCCAATAGTTGTTTATATCTTACCCTAACTGCCTCCTCTTTTAGTTTATAAACCTTCACCTCTCTTTTACTTACTGATTCTATTTTCCTTGTATCCCATCTACCTTTTACTCCCACTGTAGCTATAACTAAAAAGTGATCTGATATATCTGTGGCCCCTCTATAAACATGTACATCCTGAAGTCTACTCAACAGTCTTTTATCTACCAATACATAGTCCAACAAACTACTGTCATTACGCCCTACATCATATCTTGTATACTTATTTATCCTCTTTTTCTTAAAATATGTATTACCTATAACTAAACCCCTTTCTACTTCAGAATTTTCTAAGTTCAAAACAGCATTAGTTTTTAAGTTTAAAGCATTTAGGAAGTTTTTCTGTTATTTTCTCATCACTCTAGTTCAGTTTCCTTGGAAATCTGATGCTCCTTAAAGATTGCACTTTGCATCTAAAATTTTTTGTTTATTTAAGTTTTGTATAAGTAAGGTTGGGTGGCCCCCCCCAAAAAAAAGAAACTTTCACCATCACTCAACATTCACCATCATTCACACATAATGCCTGTCTTTGCAGAGGTGCCGAGATAGTGGTACCAACACTCTTATATGGGTATGAAGCATGGTTTGTAAATGCTGCAGCGAGGAGGAGGCTGGAGGCAATGGAAATGTGTGTAAGGGCAATGTGTGGTGTAAATACAGTGGAACTCTGGCACTCTAACTTAATTGGTTCCAGAAGGCTGTTCGAGTACAGAACAAATTTTTCCCAACAAATTTTCTTTTTGGTTGGTTATCACTAACCCTCTTAGGCCCCATGGTGACTGATTTATACTATTAAAAAAAAAAAAAAAAATGAAGAAACTCGAAATAGTTTACAGCGAAGTTCTGACAGGTCATGTTTGTTTGATCAAGTGCTGAGCGAATGGTCAAATACTGAGCAATTTCTTTACCGAACAAAGCTTTCGAATGCAGAATTGTTAGAGTACACAGCTATTCGAGTACCAAGGTTCCACAGTATTATGCAGAGAATTTGTAGAGTGGCAATTAGGTGGTGTGGAGTTACTAAAGTATTAATCAGAGGGCTGAGGAGGAGGGTTGATGAGGTGGTTTGGTCATTTAGAGAGAAGGGAACAAGGTAGAATGACTTGGAGAGCGTATAAATCTATAGGGGAAAGAAGGCGAGGTAGGGGTCAACCTCGAAAAGGTTTACCTGGAGAGGGTTTCGGGGGTCAATGCCCCCACAGCCAGGTCTGAGACCAGGCCTCATGGTGGATCAGGGTCTGATCAACCAGGCTGTTACTGCCGGCCGCTCGAAAACTGACGTACGAACCACAGTCCAGTTGGTCAGGTACTGACTTTAGGTGCCTGTCCAGTGCCTTCTTGAAGACAGCCAGGGGTCTATTAGTAATCCCCCTAATGTATGCTGGGAGGCAGTTGAACAGTCTTGGGCCTCGGACACTTATGGTGTTCTCTCAGTGTACTCGTGGCGCCCCTGCTTTTCATCGGGGGGAATGTTGCATCTCCTGCCGAGTCTTTTGCTTTCATAGGGAGTGATTTTCGTGTGCAAGTTTGATACTAATCCCTCTAGGATTTTCAAAGTGTATATAATCATGTATCTCGCCTGCATTCCAAGGAATACAGATCAAAGTTGGAGGGAGGGGATAAAAGAGGTTTTGTGGGCAAGGGCCTTGGACTTCCAGCAAGCATGCATGAGCATGTTAGATATGAGTGAATGGAAATGCATGGTTTTTGGGACCTGACGACCTTTAGGACTGTGAGCAGGGTAATATTTTGCGAAGGGATTCAGAGAAACAGGTTAGCCGGAATTGACTCCTGGAAAGGGGAAGTACAATGCCTGCACTGTAAAGGAGGGGTTTCTGATATTGGCAGTTTGGATAGACATATAAACTGTCGTATCTGAGTGCCTCTGCAAAGACGGTGATTATGTACAAGTGATGATGAAAATGTTGATTGATGATGAAAGTTTATTCTTTCTTTTTGGGTCACCCTGCCTCAATGGGAAATGGCTGATGGGTTAAAAAAAAAATGTATATGCATGATTATGGTATTTTAATGGTGTAGTGAGGAGGCAGCGATGGTGGTGGTGGCGGCAGCAGCAGCAACAGCTGCTGCTAGAGGCAGTGATATCATGTTTGAGATCAGTGTGTGGTATGAATATTATGCAGAGATTAAGGAATAAAGAAATGAGGAAATAGTGCACTGGTATGAAAACTGCAAATAACAAAAAAAGGCACAATACAGTGACTGGAATAATACACACACTCACACATAGAAGAGAGGAGCTTACGACGACGTGACTTTGTAAATGGTCCAAGTCGGACCGAAACGTCGTCGTAAGCTCGTCTCTTCTATGTGCGGGTTGTGTATGAAAACTGCAATTTGAAAAGCAGGAATGGGGTTGTTGAGACAATTTAATCATTTGGAAAGACCACAGCAATATATGTTGGCTAAGGTGTATAATTCTGGAATGTATGGAAGGTGAAATGTTATATTTTTATAATCTTAGGTGTTTCATTGTCCATTATTAACCCTTAAACTGTCCACACGTAGATATACGTTCACTCGTGAAAGTGACCGAACGTATATCTACGTTTTATTTTACATTCGTTCAAATTTAGTGCAATAGGCCTGAGTCGCCTAGACATGAGAGAATGGGTCTGCGCCCTCAGTGTGTGCAGTATGAAAAAAATCTGGGACACCAGGGTACCGCATGGTAGCCCCGGTTAGTTTCAGCTCCATCTTGGGTCAACATCATGGCACACCCCCGTGATTCACTCACGCCTCGTCGTATTAACACTCTACTATTCTCGGAAAGTGATAGAGAACGCGAGCTTAGTGGATTTGACAGTGATATAGCCACTAATAATCAAGGAATTAGTGAAACTATTGATGACAACCCAGATGACCCTCAGCCCATCACCTCTGGGGTGGCCAGTGTGGCCATACCAGACCCTGAGCCCAGCACATCTGGTGTGGCCAGTGTGGCCACAGACCCTCAGCCCAGCACCTCTGGGGTTTCTAGTGTTACTACCCAAAGGCAGCTCCGCAAGAGGAAATTAGCATTTTCCATGTGTTATGATAGTGACGATAGTGAAGGTGATATAAGTGACGATGATTAAATCGATTTTATGCCCATAGACGATTCGTCGAGTGACAGTGATTATCATTATTCCCCAGTGAAACGTACTTATGGGCGTCATTACCTACGTTCAGGCAGTGTGCCATATGCAGTCATAGGCAAGGGTCGTGGCAGTTCACGATCCAAAACCCCAGCTACTGATAGTGAAAGTGATAATGAAGGAGAGTATGCTGGGATGGAGGAAGAGGTGGTGGGTGGCATGGTGCCTGGACCTTGTGGCGCGGTGTGTGGACAAAGGACCACGAGGCACCCTCTCAATCATGTGCTGGCCCCACTCCCGTCCCTCCTACTCCCCCACGTCCCATGCCACAGGTCCACCCTGCACCATCTGATCGTAAATGGAAGTGGACTGAACATACACAATTTGTGCCACATCCTTTCAATTTTGATGGCAGTGGAAGTGGCATCATGCCACAGTCTCATCACAAATGAGTCTACAGTTAGACTATTTTCAACTATACTTTGATGAGCCAATAATGAACCTGATTGTTACTCAGACCAACCTGTACTACCAGTATACAATGGACCATGCAGATTTTTCAGAATCGTCACGGCTGCACAGGTGGAAAGATACAACTGTGGCTGAAATGTATTTATTCCTTGGCACTGTCATGCTTATGCCACACACATATAAGAACAATATAGCAAACTACTGGTCCACAGACCACTTCAATAGCACTCCAGTCTTCCGAGACCTCCTTCCCTGCAACAGATTCCTTCTGTTGCTGAGAATGTTGCACTTCTCAGATAGGAATACACCAAACCGAAATGACCTCTACAAAATCCGGGAATTGTTTATGTATCTCAAGCAAAAATTCAGTGCCTACTTTTATCCATTCAAGAACATTGTTGTTGATGAGTCCTTGATTCTGTTCAAGGGACGACTGTCATTCAAACAATATATACCAAGCAAATGTAATCGCTTTGCTATAAAACTGTTTGTGTGACTGTGAGACTGGAAAAAGTATGTTGTGTGTGCTTACAGTACACAGTGACCCCAAGTGCGAAAAGACACACGATTCATGTGTCAGCAATGTGGAGTGGCACTCTGTATGAATCCATGCTTCTTCGAGTATCATACATTGGTGGACTTCTAGAAGCATAAATAGGACCTTTAAATACCTTGTATATATATGTAAACAATAGTAAGTGATTGAACCAGGTGTACAAATTTATTTATTAGTGTGAACATGTGTTTGTGACAGTATGATTACTAATTCAGTAACAAATATTTTTGTCTAAACAAGAATTGGCAATGAAATGAATAGATCTGCATCAAAACATTATTATCATAGGATGAAAACAACAGAAAATGGAAAAAAATGGAAAAAAACGATAAATGTTTGTTTCTGCAAGCGGCAGTGCTCCATTTTGCAGACACCACATCATTTAGCACCAACTTCACGGGCTTATCTCGGTAAGTACTGGCCCTAAAATGTTTTTAGCCTATCCTATTTATAAAATGTTCTTCATTTTTAGAAAAAGTTTTTTATTTTTCAAAATATTCGGTCACTTTCGCGAGTGAATGTATATCTACGTGTGGACAGTTTAACCCTTAAACTGTCCACACGTAGATATACGTTCACTCGCGAAAGTGACCGAATTTTTTGAAAAATAAAAACGTTTTTTTTTCTAAAAATGAAGAGCACATTTTTATAAATAGGATAGGCTAAAAAATACCATTTTAGGGCCAGTACTTACCGATATATAAGCCCGTGAAGTTGGTGCTAAATGATGTGGTGTCGGCAAAATGGAGCACTGCCGCTTGCAGAAACAAGAAACATTTAGTTTTTTTCCATTTTTTTCAATTTTCTGTTTTCATCCTATGATAATGTTTTGATGCAGATCTATTCATTTCATTGCCAATTCTTGTTTAGACACAAATATTAGTTACTGAATTAGTAATCATACTGTCACAAACACACATGTTCACACTGATAAATAAATTTGTACACCTGGTTCAATCACTTACTATTGTTCACATATATATACAAAGAGTGATGAGTGATGAGACGGCAGATTACAAAGTTCATGGACCAGCACAACCAACATAACCCGAACCAGCATGGCTTTAGAGCGGGTCGATCATGCCTGTCACAGCTGCTGAACCATTATGACAGAATTACGGAGGCATTGGAGGACGACCAAAACGCAGATGTGATTTACACAGATTTTGCAAAGGCGTTTGACAAATGCGATCATGGAGTGATAGCGCACAAAATGAGGGCCATAGGCATTACGGGGAAGGTAGGCAGATGGATTTTTGAGTTCCTAACACAAAGAACACAAAAAGTAGTAGTGAACAGGGCAAGATCCAACATCAGCGAGGTCAAAAGCTCAGTGCCCCAAGGCACTGTCCTGGCACCTCTGCTGTTTCTCATCCTCATAGCAGACATAGATAAAAACACCCAGCACACTTTTGTATCATCATTTGCAGATGACACTAAAATAAGCATGAAAGTCACTACGGTAGAGGACACTGAAAAATTACAGGAGGACATAAGCAGGGTCTTCCAATGGGCAGTGGAGAACAACATGACGTTCAATGGTGATAAGTTTCAGCTGCTTAGGTATGGAAAAAATGAACTCAAAAGGAACACTATATACAAAACGCAAGAGGGTCACCACATAGAACGAAAGGAACACGTAAAGGACTTGGGAATAATTATGTCCGCTGATCTGTCGTTTAAAGACCATAACAAGACAAAGATCACAACAGCCAGGAAGATGACGGGGTGGGTATTGAGAACTTTCAAAACAAGGGAAATAATGCCGATGGTGACACTATTCAAATCGCTAGTGCTCCCTCACTTAGAATACTGCTCAGTGCTGACGGCCCCGTTCAGGGCAGGAGAAATAGCAGAGCTGGAACAAATCCAGAGATCGTTTACGGCTCACATTGAGCCATTGAAACATCTAAATTATTGGGAACGCCTTCAAGTCTTGAACATGTACTCATTGGAGCGGAGGAGAGAGAGATACACGATAATATATACATGGAAAGTACTTGAGGGCCTGGTCCCAAATCTGCACACTGCCATAACATACTGGAGTGAGAGATATGGGAGAAAGTGTAAAATAAACCCAGTGAGGAGCAGGGGTGCGGTGGGGACAATACGGGAGCACTGTATTAACATCCGGGGTCCCAGTCTATTCAACATCTTATCAGAAGATATCCGAAACACGGCTGGAACCAGTGTAGAAGCCTTCAAGAGGAAACTGGACAAATATCTTCACCAGGTGCCAGATCAACCAGGCTGTGATGGATATGTGGGGCAGCGGTCCTCCAGCAGCAACAGCCTGGTTGACCAGGCAAGCACTAGAAGAGCCTGGCCCATGGCCGGGATCAGAGTAGATACTCTCGAAACTCTTGAAAGGTATTCAAAGGTATAAGGTATTTACAGGTCCTATTTATGTTTCTAGAAGTCCACCACTGTATGATACTCGAAGAAGCATGGATTCATACAGAGTGCCACTCCACATTGCTGACACATGAATCGTGTGTCTTTTCGCACTTGGGGTCGCTGTGTACTGTAAGCACACACAACACACTTTTTCTGAGAGTACTTCTTTGGAGTAGATGGTAATGGTATCAAGCAGTGACAGTTAGGGATAATTCGGTTGGGCACTTCCCCCTCTG
Organism: Cherax destructor; assembly: GCA_009830355.1. Classification (NCBI taxonomy): domain Eukaryota; kingdom Metazoa; phylum Arthropoda; class Malacostraca; order Decapoda; family Parastacidae; genus Cherax; species Cherax destructor. Next base: position 39,003 of record WNWK01016803.1, read on the forward strand.
GTTGTGGAGTGACAGGTCGCTGTTGTGGAGTTACAGGTCGCTGTTGTGGGGTGACAGGTCGCTGTGGAGTGGCAGGTATAGGTGTGGTACCATACTTTCTCCCTATCTGCTTGATGCATTTAGGGTGAATTCTGCATATCGTTGTCGCTTCCCAGTCTTTATTTCATACATGTTGAAGGCATTGAGCATTGCAATGTCCACAAGGTGGAAAAACACTTTTATATACCACTTGTGACTCCTACGCACACAGTCAACAAAGCCTATCATGATGTCACATTGTCGACTAGTCGCATATTGTTTGTATAGTCGATGACAACAGCTGGCTTTTCAATAGGTTGATTGTTGAGCGTGCTCATTCTGTCTGTTTGTACCATCTCGTTTCTGTGGATGGTTGACAGCAATGTCATGTCCCTTTTGTCATGCCATGACAGTGCCATGATGTCATTGGCATGAAACACCTGCACTACACTTCCTCCAGTGAACTTTGGCATGTGTTTTCTATTTCTTCTCACTGTTCCACATATATCAGTATTGTTCACACGTAGGAAATCATCAAGCATAGGGCTTGTGTACCAGTTGTCTGTGAAGAATGTATGGCCCTTGCCAAGGTATGGCTGCATCATCTTGCGAACAACATCACCAGAAATGCCCAACATGCGCCTGGTATCAAGTGTATTTTTACCTGTGTAGATAATGACATCCAACACAAGACCAGTCTCAGTCACAGTTTTATACCAAAGCGATTACGTTTGCTTGGTATATATTGTTTGAATGACAGTCGTCCCTTGAACAGAATCAAGGACTCATCAACAACAATGTTCTTGAATGGATAAAAGTAGGCACTGAATTTTTGCTTGAGATACATAAACAATTCCCGGATTTTGTAGAGGAGGTCATTTCGGTTTGGTGTATTCCTATCTGAGAAGTGCAACATTCTCAGCAACAGAAGGAATCTGTTGCAGGGAAGGAGGTCTCGGAAGACTGGAGTGCTAATGAAGTGGTCTGTGGACCAGTAGTTTGCTATATTGTTCTTATGTGTGTGGCATAAGCATGACAGTGCCAAGGAATAAATACATTTCAGCCACAGTTGTATCTTTCCACCTGCGCAGCCGTGACGATTCTGAAAAATCTGCATGGTCCATTGTATACTGGTAGTACAGGTTGGTCTGAGTAACAATCAGGTTCATTATTGGCTCATCAAAGTATAGTTGAAAATAGTCTAACTCTGTAGACTCGTTTGTGATGGGACAGTGTGGCATGATGCCACTTCCACTGCCATCAAAATTGAAAGGATGTGGCATGAATGGTGTATGTTCAGTTCACTTCCATTCAAGATCAGATGGCGCAGGGTGGACCTGTGGCATGTTACGTGGGGGAGCAGGAGGGAAGGGAGTGGGGCCAGCACATAATTGAGAGGGTGCCTCGTGGTCCTTTGTCTGTCCACACACCGCGCCACAAGGTCCAGGCACCATGCCACCCACCACCTCTTCCTCCATCCCAGCATACTCTCCTTCATTATCACTTTCACTATCAGTGGCTGGGGTTTTGGATCGTGAACTGCCACGACCCTTGCCTCGGACTGCATATGGCACACTGCCTGAACGTAGGTAATGACGCCCATAAGTACGTTTCACTGGGGAATAATGATAATCACTGTCACTCGACGAATCGTCTATGGGCATAAAATCGATTTCATAGTCACATATATCACCTTCACTATCGTCACTATCATAACACATGGAAAATGCTAATTTCCTCTTGCGGAGCTGCCTTTGGGTAGTAACACTAGAAACCCCAGAGGTGCTGGGCTGAGGGTCTGTGGCCACACTGGCCACACCAGATGTGCTGGGCTGAGGGTCTGGTATGGCCACACTGGCCACCCCCAGAGTTGATGGGCTGAGGGTCATCTGGGTTGTCATCAATAGTTTCACTAATTCCTTGATTATTAGTGGCTATATCACTGTCAAATCCACTAAGCTCGCGTTCTTTATCACTTTCCGAGAATAGTAGTGTTAATACGACGAGGCGTGAGTGAATCACGGGGGTGTGCCATGATGTTGACCCAAGATGGAGCTGAAACTAACTGGGGCTACCATGCGGTACCCTGGTGTCCCCGATTTTTTCATACTGCGCCACTGAGGCGCAGACCCATTCTCTCATGTCTAGGCGACTCAGGCCTATTGCACTAAATTTGAACGAATGTAAAATAAAACGTAGATATACGTTCGGTCACTTTCGCGAGTGAACGTATATCTACGTGTGGACAGTTTAAGGGTTAAGGGGGGATAAGGCGTCTGTGGTGGTGTTGAGGCAGTTACAGAAGCGTAGACAGGGTATGTTGCTGACGTCTGTAGAGGTGGAAGAGATGGGGGGTTATGAGGTGGGAAGAGTGGTGCAAACGACAGAGGGGATGACTGGTCATGCGGAGTGTTGGTTTGGAAGGAAGTTTGCAGAAGAGGAAAGGGATGAGAGGGCTTGTGTCCAATTATTATGGGGAATTAATAGAAGGTTGAATGAGGATGATAGGAAGGCAATAGAGGGGGACATAATGGAAGTAGTAGTTTGGGAGGCAGTTAAAGGGTTAAGGGCTGGAAAATCGCCAGGAATAGATGAATTACTGGGGGAAGTATACATGCAATACTGGCAGGTGCTGAGAGGGGTGCTAGTCAGGGTCTTCAATGACATGAGGGAGACAGGAGTCATGGAGGAGTTAGTAAGGACAGGAGTTGTAGTGTTAGTGCCTAAATGTAAAACACCAAAGGGGTTTAAGGACTATAGGTCTATTGTGCTCATGTGTACTGACTATAAGATATTTGGAAAGATTTTGGCTAATAGAATCGAGAGGTTTAGGGAATATGTTGCACGAGGGACAATTTGGGATACCAGGGAGAAGTTTTAGGAATGGTCACAGTAGAATAAGAGTTTATTGAAATAAATCGGGGAAGGGGGGGGGGGTGTTGGGGTTGGATTGGCAGATGGCTTATGACAGGGTGAATAGGGGGGTGCTGTTAGATATCTTAGGAAGGCTAGGTTTTGGAGAAGGAATTGTAGGATGGGTGAGAACTTTATATGCAGAGGCGTTGATGGGGATACAAATAAATGGGATGGTTGGGTAGGCGGTAAACATAGGAAGGGGACTGAGACAGGGATGTCCTCTGTCACAGATCCTCTTTGCTTGTTTCCAAGATCCTTTTTATAGGTTAGTAGATGAGGGTTTAAGGGTAGAAGGGGAAATAGGGGCGGATAGAGCAGGGATAGTAGGTTATGTAGACGACACAATGTTGTTAATAAAGACAGAGGGAGAGTTTGAGATGGGTTAGAGGTTGGGTGGAGCTTTTTGGTCAGGCAACAGGAATGAGGGTTAATAGAAGTAAATCACACCTATTAGAGGTAGGTAGTTGGAGTGGGGAAATGTTGGGTTTAAGAGAGGGCTGGCAATGTGTAGAAGCTTTAAAAATCTGTGGGATGGTGTTTTGTAGTGATGGCAGGGTAGCAAGAGAGAAGAATTCGGGGGAAGTGGTGGATTCGGCTTTGAATTGAATGAGGGCTGGGGAGTTTTTTTTTTTATATTTTATTTATAAACACACAAAGGTACATTAACAACAAACTTTGCAACACTTTACAAAACATTAACATTATATAGTGACAATGATACAAAGAAAATTCGTATCTGAGACCACTCCACTTGTGGTTTCTGAACATAACCACTTAAAAACTAACATAAAATATAAAACCCTGTTTTACACAAATACAACACGACCACAGGCCACTATATCCCATAAATTGTGAACTAAATACCTCTACATAAAACGTATATGCATAAATATTACTGAATACCTCTAACCTAAGAGGCCATAGGCATCAAGACTGCCAACTTAATTATGTTTAAAAACTGTGCTTTACTGTACCATTACATAATAGCAATTATTCGAAGTCTTATCTGATACCACTCAAGTTGTAAGTTATAATCCAACATATAAAGGAATAACCATCTAAATGATGGGTATTCCATCAAGACACATAACACATATCACTTGTCACATATCACTTGACAAGGCCAACTCAATTTCCTACCCCTATCCCTATTAGACTACTCCTATCACTGAATACAAGCATGTATCCTAACCCGCAGAGCATGTATCACCATAACATACAATAATTCATAAACACACACAAAAAATAAGAACTAAGTACTGCTATACATAAAATCTATGTACTATGATGATACTCTTAATCATCATACAAAATTTTCCCAAATTTCCCACACAATAAGATCTTTGACATCTTTAAATTTCCCAAAAGCTATACAAAACAGTAAAATACTTTCACATTGCCAAACGACAATGATATGAGTATATGAAACGGATCTATCAATAACATTATACAATGACAAGGGTAATGTAAAAAAACCCCTTTTTTGATACCACTAATCTTGTGGTAATATTAAAAATTCTCCCCCAAAAAAATTTTTAAATTTCCTATTTTGAGATATGATAAGAAACGAGTAAATATTTGAGAACAAATTTAAAATGATCCCTTTCAACGCCCCCCAACTATACCTTCCTGTCTCATAAAAAAAAAAAAAATCAGTTACCATGCTCCAACACTTCAGAAAGCCCCCTTGTCGTACTCCTTTCCCCTTTAACCTGGTCTTTTCCCCGTCATTACGTAAAGTAAAGTCCCAAAAAAGTTCATCCCCGTCATCCTCTCATACCTATGCAACACCTTTCCCCGTCAGCTGTCTTTTCCCCCTCGCTCAATAAAAAGCATTCTCGTCGCCAGTCCCCCCCTCCCTCAACATTCCACTCTAACATCCAAAACCTCATTCAACACAACATCGACCCCACCCCAACTACTGTCTTCCCAAAAAATCCAGTCCTTTCCAGCTCCCCCCCCTGCATCAACGAATAACTTTGCTACCCCCTTTAAAGTTTTCCCCCCCGAGAAACTTGATACCCCTTTACCTCCATATAATGGGCCCATTCCTACACATTG